>JAQQPU010004889.1:10307-50037 GCA_029168905.1 Artemia sp. Kazakhstan ARC1039
TGCCAGTCTTCGGTTTACTATAACATAATCAATAAGGTTTGCTGTCTTACCATCACGTGAATACCATGTTAACTTATATCCAAACACCGTATTGGTTATAACTAGATTGTTATACCTACAAAATTACAAAAGTCTGCATCCATTACTGTTTTCTTTTCCTACACCAAATTTACCTAGAATAGGATAGCATCTATCTCTATTTCTACCGACCTGGGCGTTAAAATCTCTTAGTAAAACATCATATTTCTACCTCGGTCTATTTGCTCCTGTAAGTGTAAGTAAAATCCATCTGAGTCACTAGTATCTCCATCAGTCGGTTCTACAGGGGCATATACTACTATAACTGATACCCTGAAATTTTTAGTCATAAAATGAGCAATTAGTATTCTATTATTAATACCTTCCCAGCCTAAACAAGACTTAGCAGCTTCCTTGTTCATCATGAGCCCTACTCCCTGTCTATGTGCCCCATCCTTCCTGCCTGAGTAAACAAATTCTATATCACCTAATTTCATGCTTCATACCTATGAGTTTCTGAAACTCCTAATAAGTCCGGTTCGAATTGTCTAAATTCGTCTGTCAAAATGCCGCTACGATAGTCATTTTTTAACGTCGTAACAATCCAAGTTCCAATTTTGATGTTCTTTAAATCATTGAAATTATTTTGGCCTCAGGAAAAAAGCAATGATCCCGGATACCAGTGCAGGACGGGGATCACATATGTTCTCAAGTCTACACCGAAGTGCTTAAGCCGGCTTAGAACCGGACAGCAAGAAGTCCCTGGGACCTCCATGAATGGAGGCTTTGTGCAATCCTGGGCCCGTCTTGGTCACAACATGATTCACTTGGCGTTGCTGTTCTATCAACAAGAGTCGAAATCCTGCACAGACAATCTCAAGCCCACTACCTCCGACTCATCATATATTCATGCCTACAAATATTATGCTACTACGAGGACGCAGCCCATAGTAGATAAATTAGCTAGGAAGAGGTTTTTCAGCCCAAAGACGCCCGTCAAAACATACCAAGCCCAGAAGAATTATCCATTGATCAGAATCCCGTGCGAATGCTGTGTCGTTTACTAGGCTATAATTTCCTCAAGGGGCGCCACTCCTCAAGTGGGAATAGGATTGACCGCAAGGTCCCCAGTCTTGCAGGTACCCCGAAAGGGTCGAGGCAGCCCTTGTCCATAGATCTGGATCTTACGCCCTGCCGCAGTTGTCCCCCTATAGAGGATCCTCCCACGATGGTGTTCTGCATCACCATGCAATTTAACCTATTACTGTGAGAAGGTTTGTAACTCATGGGACTTGTGGACACACCAGTGGGCCCTATTGAGTGTGCCCCAGTTTCTATTATGGACCCCCCAGGGATAAGGTCTCCCCTTGTTCCGTGCCTCCTATGAAGGTACCCTATATATTCATAGAGCGTTCCCCTTTCGCCACCTGGGGACACGCTGAGCGGCCTGGGGGAGACCAGGAGCACAAGTTAAGACAATAAAGCCAAGACTATAAAATGAAAGCAGAATTCCAAAATGATTATAGAAATTATGGTGCTTAGGCTACATGCTATAGCAACCACACTACAGAAGTGAAGTTAGTCACGGTGAAATATACCCAACTACGATGAAAATATAATACTTTAGTAACAAAATTATGGAAACTACAACAGACAATTATGTTCAAATTAACATTTCTTTTTATGATTTTGCATAACAGTGTCTGAACATTTCATTGGTTAAAAGACTGAGAGGTATCTGCTTTGAAAGAGTAAGATTGACTTGGCTACCTGTATAAATACTGGTTTTGAGATCTTTGATTCTAAGAGAGTGTATCTTCTAGACATTAAAAAGATACTTCAATTTTCGCCCATTATTTTAATAACGCATTGCCTACCTTATAATGTATTATTTTAAAATAGCTTCTTATAATCTTTACCACCTAGCCTTTTCAAAATAAAATTTACCTATGTCTTGTGGATCTATACAATTAAATTTCTTTCTTTGAAGCTGTCTAATGTATGACCAGGGTTGCCACCAGATCGAATAAAAAATTCATGGCAAGCAAGCGCATTGGCAAAAGGACCCACCGCTCTCGGAAAATTTCTCCTCAAATCCAAATTCTCAAATCCTCATGCTGAAATTTATCAACGTCACAACTTCTTGGAAGGTAGTTTCCCTTCCTAAAATATCCTCTTTTGATTAACCCTAGACACTAAAAAATGGCGATCTTCAATTTTAAAATCAATAACAGCATTCCTATATTCCCTAGTATCTTTCATCTATCCTACTAGTCTTCGGTATACAATAACATAATCAATAATGTTAGCCGTCTTACCATCACGTGAAAACCATGGTAAATTATGGGGCATTTTATGGACAAAAACTGTTTTACTTATAACTAGATTGTTATACCGACAACTTGCAGGATAACCATTACTATTTTTTTTTTCCTATACCAAATTTACCCTGGCTAGGATACCATCTATAACTATTTCTGCCGACCTGGGTATTAAAATTCTCTAAAGAAAATGCCATATTTCTGCCTGGGATCCTGTCTTTTTCTTTCTGCAGCTGTAAGTAACATATTTCGGTCACATATGCAGTGACCGTCATCAGTAGTGAAACATTGCTACTGATGACGGTCACTGCACATGCGACCGAAATATCTGGTATTTTTGTGAATTTCTATCACTGTTTTCATTATCACTGTCTATTAAAATTTTATCCCTATTCGAACTTTTATTTATCTTATCTGACCTTTGAACTATTTTTAATGAAATGGCTATTTAAAAAAAATTTCAGATGGGCTTGGGGAAAAGAGTGTGTGGGGGGCGGGGCTAGTTGCCCTCGGATATCTTTTGACTCTTAAAAAGTAAACTAGAACTTTCATTTTCCAATCAAATAAGCCTCTCTCTGAAGTTTATCCGAGAATCCCTTTTATAAGAACCATATACACCCCCAGGACAACACTTACAACGCCTAACCCCCCGGGCCCTGGAGGGTTGGGTTGATACCGGAGTTTTTGTTGTTTAATTTTCGAACAATTTTCTAACAACTTGCTATCTCAAAATTTGTAGCGCATAGGTTTGGGGAAAAAGGGACGGGGGGGGGGGCTAGTTGCCCTTAAATCTCTTGACTCTTAAAAAGCGAACTAGAACTTTCAATTTCCAATCAAATGAGCCCTCTATGAAGTTTATACGAGCATCCCTTTCATAAGATAAATACATGCCTTTAGGGCATAACTTAGAACGCCTTCCCCCGGGCCCTGAGGGGGTTGTTTTCACACCGGAGTTTTCTTTCCGACCTCTGAACTATTTTTAACAAAATGTCTATCTCAAAACTTTCATCAGAAGGGTTTGGTAAAAGAAGGCGTGGGGGAGGGGGGGGGCTGGTTGCCCTCGGATCTCTTTTGACTATTAAAAAGTGAGCTCGAACTTTCAATTTCCAAACAAATGAGCCCTCTCTGAAGTTTGTACGAGCATGCCTTTCATAAGAACCATATATGCCCCAGGGCATAACTTAAAACTCCTGCCACCGGGTCCTGGCGGGCTGCGTCGACACCTGAGTTTTTGTTATCTGACTTTTGAACAATTTATAACTTAATAGCTATCTCAAGATTTTTATCGGATGCATTTGGGGAAAACGGGGCGTGAGGGGGCTAGTTGCCCTCCAATCTCTTTTGACTCTCAAAAACTGAACTAGAACTTTCAATTTCCAATCAAACGAGCCCTGTCTGAAGTTTTTACGAGTATCCCTTCCATAAGAACCATATATTTCCCCAGGGCATAACTTACAACGCCTGCCCTCGGGCCCTGGGTGGCTGTGTCGACCTGGAGTTTTTTGACCCTGGAGTTTTGAACTATTTAAAAAAAAATAGCCATCTCAAAGATCTTATTTGATGGGTTTGAGGAAAATAGAGCATGGAGGGGGGGGGGGCTAGGTGCCCTCCAATCTCTTTTGAATCTTAAAAAGTGAACTAGAACTTTCAATTTCCAATCAAATGAGCCCTCTTTTAAGTTTATACGAGCATCCATTCCATAAGAACCATATAAGCCCCAAGGGCATAACTTACAACGCCTGCCCCCGGTCCCTGGGGGGCTGTGTCGACACTGAAGTTTTTGTTATATGATCTTAGAACTATTTTTAACAAAATAGCTATCTCAAAATTTTTATCGGATACATTTGGAAAAAAGGGCGGGGGGGGGGGGCTGGTTACCCTCGGATATCTTTTGACGCTTAAAAAATGAACTAGAACTCTCAATTTTCAATCAAATGAGCCCTCTCTGAAGTTTATACGAGCATTCCTTCCATACGAACGATATATGCCCCCAGGGCATAACTTATAACCCTTGCCCTGAAGACGGTGGGGGGAGTGTCCTCCTTAAAGATATAATTTCCAGAACTTTCAACTACGTTGAACAAAATAGCTTTCTCAAAATTTTGATTGGATGTGTTTGGGAAAATGGTGGGCGTGGAAGGGGGGTTAGTTGCCTTTCAATCACTTTTGACTATTAAAAAGGGCACTAGCCATTTAAATTTACAATCGAATTTAGCCCTTTTTGAAGTTTCTACGACAACACTTTCTATAAAAACCTTATATGCCCCCAGGGCATAACTTACAACCCTTGCCCTGAGGACTTTGGAGGGGATGTCATCCTTAAAGACCTAATTTCCAAAATTTTTAACTACGTTGAACAAACTGGCTATGTCAAAATTTTGATTTGATATGTTTGGGGAAAAGGTGGGCGTGAGAGGGAGGTTAGTTGCCCTCCAATCACTTTCGACTATTGTAAAGGGCACTAGCCCTTTAAATTTCCAATCGAATGAGTCCTTTTTGAAGTTTCTACGACAAAACTTTCTATAAAAACCTTATATGCCCCCAGGCTATAACTTACAACCCGTGCCCTGAGGGCTGTGGGGGGAGTGTCCTCCTCAAAAACATTATTTCTATCTAGAAATCAACCACGTAGAACAAAATGGCTATCTTAAAATTTAGATTGGATATGTTTGGGATGGTGGGCACGGGTGTTAGTTGGCTTCCAATCACTTTTGACCCTTAGAAAGGACACTAGAACTCTCGATTTCCAATCGAATGAGCCCCTTTTGAAGTTTATACGACGACCCCTTCCATATGAAGTGCCTCTGGGAAAAAAATAAATAAAAATAAGAAAATAATAATAAAACATTGGAGCCGTATGGCCTTTACTATAGGCAACACTATAGCGTTGCCTCTGATCTAGAGTACATTTAGCATGTCTGAAAAATCCCTATGTGTGGAGATAGTAAGGCAGGAAATGCAGAAAAAAAAAATCTTTTTTTTTAATTTGTTTTAATAATAAAAAATTATTTAAAAAACTCGCCAAACAAATTATATTGCGTCAAGTGGCACTGCAACAATAAAAAACTATTATTTCAGACTTGATGAAGTTTCTACATCAAGTTGTGTTATTGGAATTAGCATTTTTAAACACTTTCATATTAGGAATTCCAACAGCATTATTTATCGACTTGGAGTGATATAGCTCTTCCCTTTTAGATTTTTTTTTTGTGCTGCGCTTAAGGTAGTCGCTTAAAGTGGCGTTCACATACGTATCTAGAATCCCATGTCTAGCCACGTGTCTAGCCAGACTTCAATGTCTAGGCAACGACCGTTCACAAGTAAATTCGGTGCTTAGCTAAAACCACAAATTTATTTTCAAATAGACAACAGTTGTCATTTCTGGCCAATTAAGAGAGCTTATGCAAGCAAAACTTTCAAAATTGTAATCCCTATTTTTACTGTCACAAGATAATGGATTAGACAAGCGAAACAATCGCCATAGTGTGCTTCACTATTATGTCTGGTGTTGCATATTTGCCTAAAATGAAAAAAGCAATGAGAAAAACAAAAATTAAATTTTAGTTTAAAAATGTAAACATAGATGATGAAAATAGTGGAACTTGACACATTCTGATTGGCTGTAATCGAAAATCCTAGACATTGAGTTCTAGAGTCTAGAACTCAAAGTCTAGCCAAACGCCTTGTCTAGCGTGTCTAGCTAAGCACCGAATTTTACTTGTGAACGGTGGTTGCCTAGATATTAAAGTCTGGCTAGACACGTGCCTAGACATGGGATTCTAGCTAGAGACGCATGTGAACGCTGCTTAAGACAAAGATAAAGTGCTTAAGACAATGTATACATTAGTCATTGTATCTTTTGAGATGGAACAAACTGCCACAAAAGTGTTTGAAGCACTAAAATGTTCAGGCCATATCGCACGTAGCAAGATACATTCTGCTAGTTCACTTTGTTGGTAGGGAATTCTTTCTTCTAAACCGAAAATTACATAGAAGGTGTGAAGTGAATCTCATGGTCAGATCATATCTGTCCTTTTTTAATGAGTGCAATCTTTGGTAAAATATCCACAGGTATATCCGTCAAAGACAATATCAGCCTTTTTGAAATGCAGCCTCAAGTAAACCACATAGTTGCCACAGATAGCCCCATAAAAGAGCTCTCTTTGCCATAGTATCCTGTGCAACAACAACCCCCATCAATAATGTTGTGGCGAGAAAGGCTGGGGGACACTGGGTCAAAATTGGAAAATCTTTCATATATGGTGTTTGCAAGAGAGCCCTTGTCAGGACTTCAAACGGTCATAACTTCACAGGGTAATAGAAAATATGTTTTCTAATGCACGAAAGTGACGCTTAAGTTTTCTTAGTGTAACATGTACTGCAAAAAAATATATCTTAGGATTTCTGGATCAACCTTGGGCTCCCTAATAAATTTTGGCCATGTGGATTTGAGGTCGTAAGGTCTTTTGTGTCTAAATATTGTATAATTCAGCAGGAACGATAAGGTATAACACGACATTCCCAAATATTTTTGAAGAAAAACATATTTTTAGGCTTTTTTTCACTGAAATTTGAGTTTTATATGTATTTTTGAACAAAACTGAAGTCTAAAGCGAAGAAGATATCGAATCTCAGCAACTCCGAATATTTATTAAAAGACCCTTCAAAACACATTAAAAGCCAGTGTTTATTTTTTATTTTTATGCTAAAATTTGTGTTTTTTTTTAATTTTGGGGTGCTAGTCAATTTCAGAATATTGCAAAGTTTTACGATGTTATTCTTCATATTTTTTTTGAATATTTTAGTGTAAGATTATTTCTAATTGCAATTGTTCCAGGTTTAGCCATTTTTTCCTGCAGAATGACTAGCCTAGTAGTTTATTGGTGGCTGATAGATGGATGAGGGTGAAGCATTTAAAGTTATATTATATTAATAGTAAATCTACTGGGTGATTTATTTTTGGTTTTGGGGTGGAGAGCAAAGAAAATGAGAAACTTAGAAGAGTACATTCTTCGGCAATTAAGCATAGGAAGAGCTAGGAACATCTTGACAGGTTAATTAGGCTTGTCGATTTTAAAAAGACAGGCCTTCAGGGGACAGAATTCTGTTTTCTTTACCCTCCTCTGCATTTTAAAATGCCTGAAAATATGGTATGCAACGGTTTTGGGTCCAAAATTTCGTTAAATGCTAGATGGCGCTGGTGATTTTTGTTTTCAACACTAGCGCCGATTTCACTACTCTTATAAGTTTCCCCATATGCTTTGGTAGATCGTGTGACTTTCAGCAGTTCACAAAAAAGTAACTGTATAGATATTTAATATTTTTACTTTCTCCTTTGTTCTGAAGCGTGTTGATTCTCTCTTAAAGAGGCATCACAACTTTTTTCTTCAGTTTTACCAGTGAGGTCATATTTTGTCTAGATTTCATTTAATTTTTAAGCTTTATTCAAGATATATTTATAAACGGCTATGGCTAGGCCACGTTTTAGGCATAAATGAGGACATATTTCCAAGGATTATGCTTCTTGACCATCCCATAAGAGGGCTGAAAAAAGCAGGTCATCCCTACATTGGGGCAGGAAGAGGTGATAGGGAAGAATTTAAAAGAAACAGGAACTTCCCGTGAGAGGCTAAAGAATAAATCTTTGAATAAACTAGGGGGAGAAAGAGGATCACACGCAGTTGTGTTGGTCTCAGGCGGTGGTCTCAGTGGGTTGTTAGTAGTATTGGGAATACTAATAACGACTGAACGAGACACCTACCAAGGTAGGTCACCATAAATATTTTTTCCAGTAGATTATAAAGAAAGAATAAAGTCTAGCAACAATTACTATTTTTATTATTATGCAATGTGGCTACCAATAAGAAAAAGAACATCCGAGGCCTTGATATGAAGAAAATGATTTTTGACAGGAAAAGAAAAGCAAAAAATTGTTCAGGTTCCGATATCACAGTGCTGCAGATAAGTTCAACATATGCAAAAAAAAAGAAAAAACAAAGATTAACTCCACTGTCAGACAAAAATCTTGCTTTCACGGTCACAGATTTTGCTGAATTCAACGTCTGTTGTAACTAAGAAAGAATTATGTATCTGTGTATGTTTATTGTAATGAGACAACTTTATGGCTAGATTTTAGGAACAATTGAAACTGCGCCTTTAGTCCTATTTTTCAAATATATTTTTGGCAAAATATTCATGGAATATTGTAGGTTACTATACACTGCTGATAAAAAAGAAAACAAATATTCTGATTTCTCAAGATTAGCATTTTGTTGAAATTTTTTTTTTTTTTGTGGAAAAGTTTAGACATGTCTGAGCTCAATACCAATACTTATATTGAGTATCCCTTTTTACCGTCACGTGAAGAAAAAAAGTTTATACTCACTTGGATTTGATTTTCGCCAACATATACGCCTTGCCTAAACATTCTCTTTTCCTCTGAGACCCTGGTAATCATGTCATCTCGAAAAGTATAAAACGTATCAAATTTGGTTCTGACTCCTCCTTTGTCAAGTAGATACGCTATTCCTTGTCTGTTAAGGCCAAAACTTATCCCCATATGCCAAAACTTCACGTACCTTCAATGATATAAAAATAAACAAAGAACAGAAATGTGACGTGCTGATAACGAGCTTACAAGCGCTGAAGGTTCGAGCTGCCACCCTTAGTGAGGAAAGTGAGCAGAGGAAGGCAGCGTTTGACTATATTCACGAAAGCCGAATACTCAAGCGAGTCTCGAGTATTTGAGAAATAGGTGCTGACGATAAACAAATCGACTTACGAATTGAGAAAATAGATGCAGATTATTTTTTGAGTTGTTAGGATAAAATTTAAAAAATCCAAAGGATTAACACTAAAACACAAAACAAAAGAAAAACCAGAAGTTTGACTTCACGATAACAAGCATTTAAAGCCCAAAAGGCTAGAGCTGCTGACCGTGTGTTTGTGTGAGTACACTATAAAACACCCTCTAGTCAAGCTAGATATAAGAAAATTGATGCAGAACAGTTTTAGAAGCCTTAAAATGTGAAAAAGTCCATGGAAAAAAAAAACAACTTTAAGAACAAAGTAAAGCGACAAATATACCGTCATGATAACAAGCGGGATAGGCCGAAACCCTAAGACCCACCGAAGCTGCCGCCTAGGCTGTTGGAGAGAATGAAGATGACAAAAACCGGCCAAATTAGCTCCTTTTCTAGTCTATATGCATAGATCAAGCATCTTCGTGTGTGTATATACACCAACAAATAAGCTAAACCTACGCAGAATAATTTTAGAATCAGAATATATAGCCTATAAATATTCAAAATATAGCAAAAAAATGTAAACATGACATCGTGATAACAAGTTACCTGGTGCTGAAGGATCGATCATCGCCTAAGAGAAGCAATATACCATCATAATAATGAGTGTGTAAGGACAGGACTCCCAACTGTCATTATAGGAAGGTAATGTCAAGCTATATTTGCGAGGGTAGGATATCCAAGCGAGCAGAGGTGAACAACAAAACCAGTAAAGCCGGCCTTTTACAGGCAAAGGAGCCGGTGAAGCCGCTTCTTCTGCTTGAATCTAGATATACTAGACAAAAAAGCCCACTTTATGGGTCTTTTGACTAGGCAGGCTTTTGGTCACCTCAAGGTTCAAGGTTTAATTTTAAAATATCTGTACAAAATAGACATAAATACAGGGTAAACGCCGGAGACACAAGGTCGAATGACAAAAACCCGGTACATTAATCGGAATAAACCTGTTTAACAACAAAATAATAAATAAGAGTTATTCCATGACTCACCAATAGACGGACACCCACCCCACAAACCCACCGACACCGGGCAAAGATCAACCGAAAATACCAATAAAAAAAAAAAAAAAAAAAAAAAATACCAACGGGCGAATACGGGTAACCGATAACCGGCATCTCACAGGGCAAAACACCCAACAGAACAATAATATCAAATGTACCCAGATTTTCAATATATTATTAATTCTTAAAATTATTTATAAGGATAGAATGAAGTTGCTTTTTTATATTTGGAAGAGATTTGCTGCAATCAATAAATGGTAGATGAAGACACCATGAACCCGTGATTGAAAATAAGGGCGAGAACCGTGATCTCTCTGTGCTTAATTTTAGGTGCTGAATGTTCCATTTATTTCGGGTTTCATAAGAATGGGCATGTTGCACAGGGAAAAAATTATTCGAACGAAAGTACGTAGGTAGTTCCGACCGGTCATATTTTACCTTAAATAAAAAACAATTGAGGGTGAATATCTGTGAAACAGGCAAAATATTAGTTAGAAGATATAGAGTTTCAGTTTTACTCTTATTAGGATACGAAGACGGTGATGGTAAATATTTCTTTAAAATTAGAAGAGCCCGGTTTTGAAGAATTTGTATCGGTTTCACATGACATCTGAATGTTGCCAAATATATCAGGGGACAATACGTAAGATGGGAATGAACCAACGCAAAATAAATTAGACGTAGGATTTCATATGGAAAAAAATGCTGAAACCTTCGCATTATACCAACCCCCTGAGCAACTTTAACCCGTAATCTATTACAATGTTCTTTATATGACAGATTTTCATCAATAATAATACCCAGATACCGGAACGAAGTTACCCTTTGAATTTGAATATTTGTAGCATGATCAAATATAGTTGAAATTCCTTGAGCATTCTGCCCAATTCTACTATAAATGATAAATTTGGTTTTTGATGCATTAAGTGACAAACGATTAGCTTTTAGCCATACAAGAAGTTGTGAAAATACGATTTGCAGCTTCTCATTGAGATCCTCTTCCGAATATCCAGTAAGTGATCATCCGGTATCATCAGCGAAAAGAACATTCAGACCAAGGTTTTCTGTCGCTGATGGAAGGTCATTTATATATATTAAAAAAAGCAGTGGTCCCAGGATTGAGCCTTGCGGGACACCAATATTTGACAACAGACATGGATCCGAAACTGTGCCGTTGATCATAGTCACTTGGGAGCGACGACTTAGGTAAGATGCGATAAAATCGTGCGCTGGTCCTCGTATTCCACCGTGGTTTAATTTATACAACAATATTTCATGGCTTAACGAATCAAAGGCCTTCTCAAGGTCCAAAAATATACTCGCCGGGATCCATTTTTTGTCCAAACACTCGTGAATAAATTGTACCATAGTTAATATAGCATCCTGCGTACTATGCTCTTTTCTAAATCCATATTGAGTTTTTGAAAAATAATCTTTTGAACAAAGAAAATTATACATTCGATTATAAAAACAACGCTCCATTACTTTAGAAAAACCCGAAAGAATAGAAATGGGTCTATAATTTGAGCAATTAGTCCGGTCACCACTTTTATATTGTGGTAACACTTTCGCTTTTTTAAAAGAATCCGGAAAAGTTCCAGATCTAAATGACAGATTTATTAAATGACACATAACTTTATTAATACTAGGAAAAATGGCTTTAACAATATTGGTCGACGACTCATCAATCCCCGGGGAAATTCCATTATTTAAAAGCTTAACAACCTTAGCAAGCTCTTCTTGTGTTACCGGAGTTAAAAACATAGAATTCTCAGAAGGACTTCCTAGGTACTTAGGATAATTATATTGCCCATGGGACATATTATGTTGGAGCTTATTAGCTATTGACTGCCCGATTGACACAAAATGAAAATTTATGTAATTTGCCATTTCTAGTTCCCTTTCAATTGTATTACCATGGGCATCCCGTATTTTTGATGGTGAAGAAGACGTCCGCGATCGATTTAAACATGAGTTGATTAGTTCCCAAGTTTTCTTTGGGGACTTACTTACTTCATTAAAAGAATCGAAATAAAATTTCATTTTAGCATTGCGTATTATTTTTGAAAGTAGGTTTTTATAATTTTTGAAGGTTCTTCTATTTTCTTCACTTTCGAAAGATATTAAAGTTTTATAGAGATTGTTTTTATGTTTTATTGATGTCAAAAGGGCTGGCGATATCCATGGTTGGATGGGTTGATCATATTTCCGTTTTCTTTTATTTACTCTTGGGCACGACTCATGAAGTGCAGCATGAAATCCCTCTAAAAAATAATCCGTCGCAGAGTTTATTTCATCAACATCAAATACAGGAGACCAATCAGTTAAATTCAGTTTATCCTTTAAACATACTAGATTTTTTTTATTAATAATCCGGGTTGCTGTTTCTGGTGATTTTATTTTATGAATCTGGTATCTCACATCAGAAATTAAAAAAAAATGATCAGAAAAATCCGTCAGAACAACCTGTGAAGACGTGGCTGGTGTTGTTAAAAATATATTGTCAATGAGAGTTGCACTAGTCGATGCAACACGCGTTGGAATTGTACACGAAGGAATTAGGGAATTCGATGACATTAATGAAATAAATTCTGTTGTATGGGTATTTTCATTAAATTCTAGTAGATTTATATTAAAATCCCCCATAACCACAACATCCTTATCATCCAAAGATGCTAGTAAAGACTCCAGAGATTGCAAAAAAAGCGGTATTGGGGCCGACGGGGGCTTATACACAACACAAACTTGAATTTTTTTAGTCCCAAGCCGACATTCAACCGCCAGTATTTCACACACTTTTTCAACATTATATTTTTCCAGTTCTGGCAGTCGCTCAAACTGCGCTCCATCATTCAAAAATAACCCAAGACCACCTTTTTCATGGACTAGTCGATTCTTATCAACGAATTTATATCCCGGGATTTTCACATTATAATGTGTCTTATTATTAATAAATGTTTCACAAATCCCCAAAATGTCAATTTGATTTGCTGGCAATAAATTTGTTAGTTCATCAATAGAACTCATGAGTCCTTGTACATTCACAAACCCCATTCGCAATGAATTATCTTCAAGTCTGTTTATTTCATCAGGAGAAACGTACGATGACGGTATTATTTTAGAAAAAGTGTTATTTTCTCTTTGACCGAATACATGAAAAGTTTCAGAAAGTAAAGATAGGTTAAGGGGTTTCCCCTCCAAAGCCACCAGTCTATCGGTCCCCCCCGCACCCGCAAACTTTAAAGTCAACTAAGTAATAATCGAAAGATCCCACCCCGCGCCAGTAAGCCCGCGTGATAAGGAGCCCGTACCACTGCCGAGTCGTGAAAACCAACTATGCTTATCATCCTTCGAGAAGACCCAAGTTGAGAAGGTATAAGTAGAACAGAAATAACTGGGGAAGAAATAATCAAAATAAACTTGAAGCGAGCTAGCCTAAATAACACATCAACATAAAAAATCAACATATCTCAAACACAAAAACGAAACAATTATCAATCTAGAGCGGGATTGATCTAACATCATACACTAGTCGCCTTTAATATTTCTTATGCTTTTGCCCACTGCGAATCAGAATCCGATTTATACTCTAGCCAGAGTTTAGCCCCTTTTTGTTTCACTCGTGTGAGTTGAGCGGATCCATTCTCACGCGCTTCCTTACCCTTAGTCAGTAACTCGTTTCTAATAGAGTTTAATTTGGGTGGCAAGTCCGTGCAAATCCGGACCCCAGTTCCTTTTAGCTTTGATATTGAACTGAAGATTGATAGAATATCTTTTTCTGTCGACACTGTTACAAAAACTGGAGGGGTGTACGGCTTACGGCTAGACACATTTGACTTCTGAGGCACTCGGTAGCACTGTGATAATCGGATTTTATCCGTGATTTCCATTTTTGATGTCAGTAACGTAGACACATTCGTGAGAACTGACTGTTGGTTTTTCTCTTTCGGTAATCCGAAGATGATTAAGTTGAGTTTTCGGTCTTTTACTTCGATTTCCAGCAGTTTCGTTTCGATTGTATCAAACTTTGACTTTTGCTCCTCAAGCTGGCTTTCTAGACTAGCAATCTTCGCATCACGAGACTTCGATTCATTTTTCAAAGTCTGAACCTCATCCGAAATCAAGGACAGTGTAACAGCAAACTCTTTTTGTTGGTTAATTATGAGATCTAGTTTCTTTCCCAGTGCCTTCATTCCATCGTCAAAAGTTTTCTGGCTGACTGACGACATATTTCTTTAGCTATAAAATCCGCTCTCAGGTGAGATTTATGTTTTCATTTAGAATTTCATTAAATACAGACTTACTGGCAAGTATCCAAGCAGTATCCAAATGACAGAGTCTAAGACCGGTATAACTAGTCAATTAAGTTCACTCGTTGAATGATAGATCGCTATGTCTCTAATTTAAAAGATTCTGACGTCACAGCTATAACAATTCACTAATACACAGTAGTGGTCAAACTTGTTATTTACGCAAGCTAAGCTGTTGAGATTTTAAGCATGTGTTTTATCCGACTGAATTGAAACTTATTTAGCTGTTAACTCTATGAACTCTAATTCAATACCTCCCTCTACTTACTTGGGTCTTCGGCCATTTAGTATGGCCCTTGACTCACTCTGGCCAGTAATTATATGTGATATTACATATTAATCAGCCTTTTGAAGGCCAACTTTTCAGAGCCATACTTGACAACTGTCATTACCGTGGCTTCCAGTGTTCTAATCTTAGCTCGCAGACTTATCTTCCTATTTGACGCTAAATCCCATATATCCCTAAGGTATCCATAATTCTTAGCTACTGACAAGGTCGTATCTAGGGGCAGGGGGGAGTTATCGGGTGTAAGCCCCCCATCCAAAAAAATGCCAAACTCGTAAAATATAAAACGATGGATATAAAAGAATTCTTGACTTGTGTTTTAAGTTATTTCATACCCAACAACCCCCCCCAGACACAAATCCCGGATATGGCCATGACCATTGCGGTATTTTTTTTAGTTTGTCAAAATTCTTTACCCCTGTAGCCCTTTCTCTATCTTAGTTGAGCCAATATTGCTCCTCATTGTGCAGGAATTTCTGCATTTTATAGTAACTACCAATGCCTATCAGAGGCACCAATTCACAAAAATGTCGTGGGAGAGCAGGGACGGGTGCATTTTTCAAAACCCAGGGGAGGGGGCAATTCTGTTGTTTTTTTCTGATTTTGTTCAATGAAAAAAAGAAAAGAAAATGTATTTTCAATGAAAATACCATAAGGAAGGTATTTTTCAAATTTGGGGAGACAATTACCTCCCCCCCCCCCCCCAAAAAAAAAATTAAGACTACTTTTGCCTATTTTTGCTTTCGTTTCGATTTCTTTTCTAGCTAAAAAAAATGTATCTGCCATATTGTTTATTTCATCCAATGTTTATTTCTGCCATATTGTTCTGTAATTACTTCACCTTACTTCCAGCAATTCAGACCAGGGACCAGTTTAATAATGCGCAATTAATTAATTACTTGCAAAACAATACGCATTAAACTTATTACATAAATTTAGTGAGACAAATTAACACACATAATCGACCTACAGGCTTACAGTCTATTGCTGAAGTAGGCTACATCAACAGCACCGTAAAAATGTCTTCCTAGATTCCATTTTAGATATATGATTTCCTCCCTACCTACACTCTATTGGAAAACACCCAGCAAAATTTCTTACCTATGTTCTCCTTCCTCGTGAAAAAGTGAAGAATCACATCTATTTCCTCTTTTTATTAATGTTCCTAAAGGATGCGAGACGGCAATCGATTCTCTGTGACCCGCAACAGAAACGAAAGTCTGAACCTTAAAAAGAAAAGAAAATGAGTCAATACGGAAATTTTAAAATATTGTTTCCACTCAGTTGTTGAAATCAATTGGTGAAACTGCACTCAGTTGTTGAAACAGCATACGATCAAACTAAGCTGTGTCCGATTCACTTCATTAGTTAACTAATAAGTTGATTTTGCCCATATTTTGCAATCCTTAGTTAAATTTGAACGTTTTTTTTGACGAACAGATTCTTAGTTAACTGAAAAGTTGATTATGAAACTACTATTAAGAAGTCTTTGCTGTCAGATATCTACGAAGAATTCCTGGCAAAAAACTTACCACAAATAACTGATAAAATACCACCCGTTCAAACTCAATAAAGGCTAGTATCATTTGCGCTTTGCTGAAAACCATTTATTTTTATTGGTTGTAACAGACATTTTATTGACTAATTACAAAACAGTATTTTGGTACTTATCTGTTATAGCGGCAACATTGAAGAAGTAAAGTTAGCTTAATCCTAATGAAAAATACCACAACATGATGAAAATATAATACTTTAGAAACAAATTTCGGTTATATATCTGCAAATTAGGGTGAAAGGGGTGGGGGTAAAGTATAGCGGGTCTGCATGCAAAATGTGTTAGCTATAATTATTCTGCATATTATGAAGTAAGAATTGCTTTCTAGCGTCACGCTGTCCAAACACTTTACCCCTCCCCCCCCTAATGTACGAATATATAGCCCAAATTATATAAGTCCAATGTATTATGTCACCCATCACTTGTTTCCCACTGAGCGCAAGTCAATTGTCTCTTAATACAGACAGATGAAACCGGTTTGTTCTCAGGTTTTACAGAGCGTAATTCTTGAGTGTTGCCGCTATAACAGATAAGTACCAGTATTTTTTTATTGGTGCTGGGGTGAGTTGTTAGTTGTACTAGCAGTAGAGGAGACTCCAAAGTTATTTCGCCAAGCCCTTCGTTTCTGTGAGGCATATTTCTGCTTTCAAATGGAATGCATCGTTCAAGCTTTTTGAAATGGGGTCGAAAATTTTGCTATTTACTGTTACTATTCATATCTGTTTATGATTTTGATTGATTTTCATTCAATTTTCTAAGTGAAGCAAGGAAGATTAATGATATCAAGTTTACCTGGCAAGTTAACCTGGCAAGCCGTAATACTTCTATCATCAGCACACAAAAAAAAGAGCTCCTTTCTTAGTAAAGACAAAAGAAAATTGTTTTTTAAACGCTAATCAATAATCTTTGATGAGCTGATAGGGATGTATGACATGAGCCTTTTTGTACAAAAATTCGTTCATGAGATATACAATACTGGGAGTTTGAGAGGTTGACTACTTAATTGCTGAGGTGCGTCTTGAAAACAAAAAAGTTATGAAAAAAGTTAGGATAGTTATGGAATTATTTAAACACGGGCAAGTGCGGAATCTAGGCCCTGACTTGGAGCAAAACCAAGCTAAGTCCTGACTTAGTATACAAACCAGCCAAGTCCAAGCTGTATTTACTGCTCTCCCACTGCGAATGTTTTTCAGAAAATCAGGTATTCACACATTGCAGGCATCTTTCACCTTGTTTCAACGGGGTTCATATAAGAACTTTTAATCAGCATGATTGGATACAAAAAGGCAGGTCCATGGCCATTTTAGCCCCCCACCTTTATTTCTCTCTCTCTCTCTCTCTCTCTCTCTCTCTCTCTCTCTCTCTCTCTCCTTCAACACTGACTTTTTACCAGAAAGGTGGGAATGGTGTACATGTTTTGAGCGGAATTACGCTGAATTCTAAAATTCTGCTATTGAAAGCATAAGTTGGGCCTATAGCCGCTCATTTGCCACTTCCCCTCCTACCACTAACATTTTAGCACAAACGGAAGCATATTGACCCTACTTTCAACCACAGTGGGGTTCAATCTACCTGATTGAGAATCATAGTGGGTCCATGGTCCTTTTAACACCACACCTCGCACTAACCGACCAATAGAAGACATGCATGTAGAACCTTTTTTGAGCCATCAATTTTTTCTATAGGATTTTTCAGTTTGAATGATTGGAGAAGCTGAGTGCCCTGGCCCCTTCTAACACCTCCCAGTGCGTCAACCTTTCCAACCAATTTTTCGCAGAAAAGTAAACAAGCTGCATACTACAACATTAATTTAAACCGGAATAATTCTCGATCTGATACTACTGAAATGTCAATTAAATATTTTCAATCGGAATGTCTGAACACCAACGTGGACCCTTTCTTCTCTGTCCCCTCTCGCTTTACCAAATTCTTGGTAGACAGATATGCCCATGACGCTTACTTTGACTTGGAACCATATGACAATTTTCAATCATTATGACCAGAGGCACAAAGTGGGCCAGCTGCCCCTTCAACAACCCGGACTATCCTGTTTTCGCAGAAACGTACGCAGGTTTCACATTATTCTACTTGAGATTACACAAAGATTTCAAATCTGTGAGATTAGAGCAAAGTGAGCCAGTGGCATCTATAAGAATACCTTGATTCTATCACTCACAACCTTTTAGCACAAAAGTAGAGATGTTCCATATTGCTTGAACCAATTTCATGCAAACAGTTTCTATGTATATGGTTAGATTAGAGGACTAATGAAAGCCATGGCCCCTATAAAGCCCCTCCCTACCAGTATTTTTTGCAGAAATGTAGGCATATTGAAGCTTATTTGAACCAGGACCATGCAAGAATTTACTGTATTGGAAGATCAGTGTGAACCAGAAACCCATCCCCTCCCTTCATGGAAAAATTTTCAGCAGAAATTTAGCCATACAGCAGACTGTTTGCACTAATATCAATTTTCATAGGTGTTATCAAATACATAAAAGCAGGATGTGGTCCCACAACACCTTCTCAACCACCAAATTTTCGGCAGAAACGCAGACAGGCTTGTTTTTCGCAGAAGCTCAAAACGTATGGGGCACTAACAGTTACTTTGGGCTAACGAAACAGAGGGGCATGAAATTCATAGATTAGTACACGTTTTCTTTGTCTTGGAAAATGTCTTCCTTTTTTAAATTAGTTTTTGTTTGTTTTCGATAAACATGGTTTTACAATCGACATTTGTAATTGCAGAAATAGTAGTAAAGTGTTTTTTTTAAGACTTTCTGCGCGAGAACTAAAATGTTGATTTGCAATTTGTGTTTTAGGCAGAATTTAAATATTTAGTCCATTTTTTTAATTATAATTAAAAAATCAATATTATTAAAAATTTAATATTAATTTTGAATAACTAACAATTCAGGGTCAGTGGAAAGGATATTCTCCTGCCATATGGATTCTAATATCTGAATATCCAGTACTTGGTATTATCTGAACGATATACTGCATTATTTATGAGGTTGGTGCTGACCCCCCCCCCCAGCCCCTTCAGACGCCCACAATTATACACATAGTTTATCCCATCGTATTATTAAAGTTCTGTTTCATGTTCTCTTTTGTTTAACAGTTAATTACTACCATCTTTGTTACTCCAATCACGCATATGAATCAATAGAAAATGTAATAACAAAGATACACACAAACCGTCGAGGAGCTGTTTTGGGCTATTGTAAGACGCAATGAATGCTTCTTCTTCTTATGCAGGGAGGTATATGAACCACAATAAAGGTCCTTTCACTGCGTTGGACCGGTTTATAGAAGCGTGCTGTGGTTGGTGTGAACTTCCCGAGGTTTGGAAGATTCTTCTTTAGGACGCAAATCACTTTTTTAAAGATGGTTGATCCAGTTTGAGGGGAGGGGGTAAATTGTAATTCATGACTGCGCTGGAGTTTCCTTGTATCTGTGTAAACCGGGAATAACGTTTAAAAGTTCAGGAACCACGCGAAGCAGACATGCATTCCAATAGAACATGCCAATTGTTTTCTTCAAATTGATAGTAATTTCGGCAGAGGAGTGTTGAAGCGGGCTTTCAACCAGTAGAATATTAGGGTGGAACACCTTGACTGCTATGGAGAAGATAAGATATGAGAATGATGGACCTTTGCTCTATAACTAAAAGGATCCCTAAAATTCCAATTCCATGGAGAATTTATCTGTAGGAAATGTGACTATATGCATAGATGCCAGGTGATAGATAACTAATCAACACTTTAAAAGTCATCGCAATTGCTAAGAGCTCTGAAGAAAGGGTAGATTAAGATTTGAGCAGAGATACGACACTATTAAGGTTTAAATATTGATGCAAGATGGAATTTGCTGATTGCAAAAATGTAACAAGAACATAAAACGTTGAAAATACATTGGGAGCAGTTTTGGGGAGCAGCTTCACATTTGCAGCAGCAGCAGCAACTCCAGTTTTCGGCGAGAAAAAAATTTCTCAATAATTGCTAGTTTTGGTTCAGACCAGGGCACTCCATCCAAGATGAACTAACCGCATTGAGCTTATGGACAAATAAGGCTCTGGAATCTGTCCGACGACCTGTAGCGTTTCTACTTGATATCAGACAAGCATTTGATGGTATGAACCATTCCAATTTTCTAGGAAAACCAGAACATGTAGGAGGGATGAGAGACGAAGCTCAGGATTAGTTTAGATCACTTCTGAAGGACTGCAAGATTTATATGTGAGAAAATGCAGGAGATGATACAATTCCCAACTGTGGTGTCCCCCGGGGCTCAATAATAGAACCACTGCCATTTTTTATCCACGTTATTGATCTATGTCAAATGCTGAACACGGCACGGACAAACCTTCGCTGCTTTAACCTATGCTACGATGAAGAATCCTTCGACCTGAAGATGACGATAATGAGCTCGTAGCTTTTGTCGACAATCCTATGTTTGGCTACTGTGAAAAGTATGAGACAACGCTCATATCTAAGCTAAAAGATACCAGGAGGAGTCATATCTCTAGATGTATGCTAACCGACTTGTCATTAATGTTGAAAAATCTTTCGTTTTATTGTTTTCCCGAGTCGGGGATGTCCATCCAGAAAAATATGGTATCCAACCATCCAGGGGTCTGATCAATCGACCAGAAAAGGATTTCCCAAAATACCTGGGAATCCTCCTTGATGAGAACCTGTCATCCCTGCATGACACCCAATTACTGAAACTGAAGCTATCCTGGAACCTTGGAATAATAAAAAAGACTGAAGAAGACTTCGCAGAAGAAAACACTGTTCCTCCTGTACATTCCTCTGATAAAACCCCATTTATAGCATTGTGTATTGATCTGACAATCTACCTTCAATTTTCACCTGCGAAAACTAAACTCGATTCACAAAAGATGTCTGATATCAATTGGAAAAAATTAAGAGTATTTTCCACTGGAGTCACTCCACCAACTGCCATGCCTGACTTTTGTGTTTAAGTCTTTAGCTGACGAGCTGTCAGATTAATTTAATGTATTATTCGAAGTATTTCAGACTAGCATAATTTTCATACCCAATCACAATCAAACTTATACATACCTATTACCCTTACTGTACGGTTTGATTTTGCTCTAAATATAATATGTGCGAAGACATGGAATTTCATCCCAGAAGAGCTAAGAGTTTGCTTCATTTAAGAAAAGAATAAAAATCATTTCTTAGAATTTTAAGAGAATTGTTAAATTTAGATATGGCAAACAAATACTTTAAGAATAAATTAAACGTAATAGAATTAAGATAAGAATTATAGAGTTTTATAAAATTCGAATTTTGATTGAATTAGTTTATTTAAATTTTTTATGGGGTGCTTTTCCCTGGGGCTAACAGTAGAAAGGTATTTGGTTCTTGTTTTTGTTTGTTTTTTTTAATAAGAGGAAAGGTTGTGCCTGAGAGTAGGAGCAGTGACAGCTCAGCATATTAGGCTATGCTTAAAATGTCAATATTCTAGTTCCCGGCATCCAAGGCTGGACTGGATATTTTGATTATATGATAGTTGTGTTTTTATTTGTTAATAAGCACATTTCGCTTGGTATGAAGAAGTACCAACTGCATTATGCAAGGAAATGTCTTTAACTGCACGGCAAAATTTCCATCAATCACGAACTTAGCGATTTGCCTGAGACTGAGCGCTGTAGCCCTTGGTATCTTGTCAGAGAACTCTCCAGTAGGTTGAAAGCACTGAGATTTGCAAGACATTCAGTGGGCAAGTTTGTTCTGAGTTTGTCACACCCAAACATTGTTTCTGAGAAAAACTCGACTACTGAGCTTTAGGTTATAGTCCAGATACTAGCCGGCTTCAATGTTTCATAGTTCAGAGAATCACCAAGCATTGATACTGTACCATGAGTAAGATGCGATGTATTTAAAATACCAAAATAAAGTTCCTTCTTTCTAAAGATAATTCCGATTTCCTATAATTAAGTTAAACCTAGTTTCAAAAATGAAGTCCTTAATCAGCAAAGAGAAAAAGTGCAGTCACCTCAGACAAAGAACAGCACTATCCAGGCTTAAGATTTCGCTAAGAGAGTAAGAAATAAAAAATATGCTACGTACGATATTTCTAAGGAAGTTTAAATGGCAAAAAACCGTGTGAACGCTTGAATCATCAAAAATATTTAAAAGAATTCATTGGACGAAAGGTCGCATCCTAAAACCACTCGGGCCAATTATGAGCCAGTCCTCACGACGCAGGACTGAAAAGCTATGTTTTGATAGTGGGGAAGATGTGCTTTTTGAGATGATTCGTAAATCAGATTGGGGAGAATTCAGACGAAATTCTTATATTCTTGTCACCGTTATTGTCATTTGAAGTGACCCATTGCTGTGCACCTAAGTATGTAAGTTCAATAAATCTATTGTCTTTTTTATCTGTGTTTATTTCATTTTATATGTCTGCATCTAGTCTGACAATAGGTAATTAGTTCGTATGTCTCCAAGGTAAATGCTCCCAAGGGAATCGGATCCCCAGATAGCTCGAGAAAAAGAGGTCACGTTTACGTGGCTGTACATTTCATTTTCACCCAATAATTGAGCGTGGCGCAGGCCTTGTTGACACAATCTCCAGCGCTATAAGCGGCGCTATCGGAGAAATTACAAGGAGTAAGTTCACGACCTTTGGGCATAATATTGCCTTTGACGCGGTCGGTATTTAGTACCACATATAGTATAGCCAGCCTATTTTTGCATCCCTACAAATACCAAAAGTCGCCACAGCTTGGAAAAATGTTTCTAACCCCTGTTAGCCTATAAGTAATCGGGTCTCTGAAGTCAGATCTAATCGTGCCGTGGAAACAAAGCTCTGAGAAGTCAGATTTCTATCACCACAAATATCAATATTTTTTCCATTGCTACAAATGGCGCGAGTCGGAAATTGGAGGAAAACTGCGAACTAATTAGGCTATTTAAATTTAATTATTGGAGAGATGCAGACATATAAGTAAAATGATTAGGCCTATTGCCGCTAAGCTACTGCAGGGAAACCCTTTAGAATATCTCATAGGAGATAATAGCCTCCCCCAAAATAAATTAAGTGAAAAAATTAATTTATTTTGAGTTGATTCAATGCTTGTATACATATATACTATATTTTTATTTTCTTTAAGTTCTAACTGGTGGAAGTTGGGAAAACTGAGTCGAGTTAACTAAATAAAAATTGTATATTGAAACAAAAATGGCTTTGTCAAAAGAGGAAGGTAAATGGACTTCGCTTTTAGCGGCGCTCGAATTAGCAAAACTTCGAGCAGCTTTGCTTGAACTTTGGCTATTAGAAATAAATTTGTATCCCCTCAAAGAGTTGGGTACAATTGAAAAAATGGAGAAAAGGCTCAATGAAGAATTGTAAAATGAAAAAAATAGTATTCAGTTTTTAACAAGTAGAAGCAAGTGTATAATTTGTAGTTTTTTTTAGTGTTAGTAATACATGCAATAAATTTGTGTTAGTAATAAATTTGTACCGTGAATTGAAAGAAGAAAATAAAAGATAATACGTAAAGAAAAACAAAATCTAGCTGGACCGATGAAACGTTGGTATAAACAGAAGAATTTTAGGCATAATCGTAGCAAATGGGGTCTGTTGGGGTTCCATCCCTGTTTCTTTTCCTTTCAGATAAATGACCTATTTTCGTTTCTTTAATTACATTTGCTTATAGTATAATTTCAAAAGACAGGTTAAATTCCCGTTACTAAGCCATAGTGGTTTTGCAATAGGTAAGCTGTGAGGCAAGGTTATTTTTATACTTCCTGGTTGGGAGTCATTGAAAGATAAATCTAAGAGGCAAAATTGGGTTTGAATAAGGAGGTAGCTGATTGGCTGGGCCAATTGACGGTCCACCCATACAAACAGTGCTGTACAAATTATTATTTTGTTTTAGTCGGCGTTCTGACCCCAGTCGAGGATATATATATTTTCGTGGTATTTGTGACCCTTTTGGAAGAATACAAGTAAGGTATTTTCTACAAACTGTGCACTATTTTCCGTAACCCAGGCAGGGTAGGAATAGAGCTACAAGGTACCGTCATTATTGTATTGACAGGGAGGGTTGTTACCTCCAAGGAGAGAGTAGAGATTTTCTAGCCATAACCCAAGGCGGGTACATTTGCCTTTAGAAAGTGGCCATTTGACCACTCGATCGTGTTGTCATACCCTGGGACAGGGTATACTGTAAATAGGGTAGTACCAAACCCGATATTTGCAGAGCCGTTGGGGTAAGAGCGGGAATCTCACTAACATTTGGGCCGACAAGGGGTTCTCCCCTTCGAGTAAGTGGCATAGCAACCTTTTTTGCGCCATTTTTGCCTTTAAAAGTGGTGACCCCGCATATACACCCCAATAAGTGGCGCCAGCGGTAGCTAGCACTACGAACATTGGCGGCAGCGGCATAAGTAAACACGAACACTTATTGTTCAAGTAAAACTGCTACAATTTAGCAAAGGAAGCACATAAATAGTGGTCCGAACAATTATAGGTTAGAAGCTGCCATTTCCGAGTATTATGGGAGTAGAGATGCTTCGAAAACATGGCATTTTACGACGTAATAAGCAATAGAATTACCTTTATTAAAGAACAAATACTAGGTTAGTTATGTAGTTTCACAAGCAAAGGGAAGGAAAAGATATATAAATATATAATTAAATTACTTGAGGAAAAGGATGAAAAAAAAGAGAAAAGTAACAATAAGTAAGAAAACAAAAGTGGAAGCTTAGCAAAAGTTGCCGAAGGAAGCAAAAAAAAGAGTTGTTACCCAGCTGTGACTGGAACTCTGCATAAGGCGAGAAATTCGGCGAAAGAAACCGTTAATCACAGAAAATTGAGGCATGGGGATAGGTTTTAAAAGAGTCTCCTTTACCTACACAGATGACCTTCACGTGAATAATGGTATTAGAAAAAATTCAAATTGTGAATTAGCTCCGCAAAATGAGTTAAAAAAAAATTTGAATTTTAAACCATGGCTGCTTTAGAGCCATGTAGATGTAAAACAAGCCAGTGTTCATGCTTGTTTACAAAGAATATAAGCCCACATTAGGACAAACAGAGAAGGCAATGCATCCTTTTGGGATAGCTGATATTGATAATTCTGGTCCGCTCTTACTGTTACTCAATGACGAATCATCCTCATGTTTAGTCTGATTATAAATCAGTAGAGTTTAGTCGAATATCAGATAGATTTTATATCAGATAAATACGATCTGATAGGATAAATCAAATAGAGTGAAGCCAATAGTCCCTTATATCCAATTAGTCGACAAATAGATTGTGCCTAGAAAGCTTATCACGCTAGAACAGAAACTTTATCACGGAAACAATTAAACAGGGCGTTAATAGGTGACACATAACTTTTAAATAGGTGCAGTGAAACTAATTAAATTACACATATTTAGAACCAGCATTAAAAGGCGATTCTTTTGATATCTATATTGAAAAAAATATAATTTGGGGGAATAAGTAAAAAAAAAAAAAACAATAATAATACGAGTAATGTCAAAACACTGGTGATCAGAGAGAAAGGTTGGAACAGAAAATAACCAAAGGTAGGAAGCTCGTGGTCGACTGAAAACGACAAGTGGTGTTGGACCACGTCTTGTGGGAAGCCCGGGGAGGAACTCAAGGCCCATGATTGTTTTTTGTAGTTTTTTTGTGTGTAAACGACCGTAGGAAGGGATATTTCTCAGTCCTTCAAGTGTAAGAAATTAGTATTTTTATGCCAATCAGGGTCAGTCAAAACAATACTTAAAGGTTGAATAGAAACTTCTGTGAGCTAGTTAAGTTTTCGTTTTTGGGATCAGAATGCCTTGAAAGAGAAGCAGAGAGTTTACTTTCTTATAGCTCCGAGGCAAAAAAAAGAAAAGCTTTTTAATTTCATTATATTATATATATGACGTATCTGTGTTAAACATTACTTCCAAAGAAAAACAGAGACATTAATGTCTTTAGCTCCTTGGCGAAAAATTTAATTTCATTAGTTTATATCTATGACGTATACAATAACAGAGAGATCACTGTTCTATAGTTCTGTGACAAAAATGTTCTTTAATTTCATTGGTTTATCTATGACATATCTTGTGCTCTAATTTTTGTGACATATTTACGCAAGTCAGTCACGTTATATCTTACCTATACTGACTCAGGTCCCCTCGAATTTTCTATGAAAAATCGACCCATGTCCTAACTAAGAAGGATATTATCCAAAACAAGAAATTATCAGTGCAGAAGCGTCTAATCATATGGAATATTTCGTCATAGTGCAGATTATAATTGTTTTAGGCCTACACATAAAATAGGATACCAGTGTAATTATGTGCTACAAGTTTGCTTATTCATGTGTTTCTTACTCGAGAAATATAATGTAAAATTAAATTGTATAACGATTACTAGCTAAGCTTTAAAGTTATATCTCAACCAGTCATAGAGGTATATCACGACCAGAATAAAGCTCGGGAGTCCTAACTTTACTTTCCTAACCTATCTAATCATAAAATATTTATTCTGTTTTACGCCTACAAATCAGTTTTCTTTGGCCAATGCCACAAAATGATTACATAATAAGAAATAACCGATTTAATTTTTTTTCAAGCTGAATTGAATTTGATTAAAAACAGTCTAATTATAATAAACTGAGATAAATCTAGTACAAATGGAGCATTCAGGTATTTGTTGTAAAGCTCAAAAGTAATGCTTAAATTTTTAATTCATTTGATTGGTTGAAGTTTGCGTAAGAAAACCCTGTATACATCAAATGGTAACTAAGTATGACTCATAAGGGTTACACAATATAAGCTGGAGAATGTATAGAGGCAGTCCTAAATCCGATCCGAACTTTATCTATAGTTGGCTATTGGTACGTTTATATGTAGAATTTCACGGCGAATGTGGAATTATATCTCAATAATAATATGTAAAATTTTAAAACCATTTCAAAGATATATGGATTGAAACCCTGTGTATGTCCAATGGCGACTAAGTTCCCTATTAATGTGAAGGTGTTTTTCGCTTAACGGATTCTAATAAGACTTTAATATCATATTTATTTATTTATTGCTGAGGGGTTTGCTCAAACAATAGCCTTCTAAAAAGATATTGATGTCAGTTCTTCATTACGCTTATATTCTTTGCCAAGCATCAACTGGAATCTACGCAGACAAGCTTGGAAATCCTGCATCTAATTACCTTATTCGAAAGGCGAATATGAGGCACCAATGTTGACTTGTAATTACGGAAAACTCCTGAGACTAAGAAGGCGAAAACCTAGAGAAGAACACGGGGAAACAGCCGAAATGCAGAGGTTAAACCCGGAACCCCATGAAAACGTCTAAGCCATGAAATAGGGAAGACATCAGAAAACGAGTGGGTAGAGAGGTCTCCATTCGTCCTTGTTATGTCTTGTTCCCTCATTGTAGTATCGTTTACGTAAAACCGTGTGGCTACGACGCTGCAACATACGTTTCTTAAACAGCACGGACGTGCGTGAACAATGCAGGCATGAAATAAATTGTAAAATTAGACCTCAAAATATTAACCATGTAGAATAAACTCTGTTTAAATGATTATTTTAAATCTAATGTAAAAATAACTAAGTGTTGAAAGAAGTTAAAACAAAGAGTATGTTATAGTGTATATTAGAAAGTATAATAAGAGACCACACTGAAAGTTGAAGAATTAATATTTCATGAAATCGTTAGGCTATAACAACTTAGAAGTAAGTAACAAGTAAGTAAGTAACAATGGGTTCAATTAAAAAAAAATATATATATATCATCGATTCCCTGAAGCAATGCTTGTGCGGGAGAAAACCCTCCTATTAAATAAAAAAAAAAACAAGAAACCAAAAAAAAGAGAGGAAAAAAAGAAAAAAAAAAGAAACAGAGAAAAATAACAACATAATTAGAGCTCAACTTACCGGACCCGAAAACCAACGAACCTCCAAACTACACCCAACAAAAATATAATAATTATAATCACATTCAGCTGCAACTAAACCCTCCTCAAAAACAAAACTTAAGTGGCGTGGAATAATCCATTCAAAATATACACGTCAAAACAATGGTTCTTTAGCGACTTACAAAAATCCTGCAAACCCCCAACATTCCTCAAGTCCTCTGGCAAACTCTCCCAGAAACTTCTAGAAGAAACTTCTATGTATTGAATTTCCCAATGGGAACGATGTTGTTTTATTATAACCCAATTAATGCGTGAATTATTGTATGAATATTTACTTCAAAGAACGTGTGATTCTGCCTCGTTATTTTTATTACAGGAAGTAAATGGTCACATTGGTTATCGAGCATTACAATGAGCTGCCCAGTACAGATACAACCTAGTAGCATCTATTTTCATCATATCTCAACCAACGAAGAGTACTCACCAGAGACTCCAGGCAATTTTCATCCCAACTTCGTCTACGAAAACAACAGTTACCTTTGATCGTTGTTTCTTCGACCATGAACCATATTACGTATCAGGTAATCCTATATTGGAACCTCAGTATCAAGTGCTTTAACGAACTATATAATCACATAAATGCTGAGAAACCCATCGATCAGTACAAGATAAACGATATTTAACGATATTTGAAGTTAAATGATGTTTAAAGACATTTGAAGATATTTGAAGCTGAAGTTAAAGACAATTTGAAGTTTAATTCTGAGAACCCCATCGAGCAATACAAGATAAACGATATTTAACGATATTTGAAGTTAAATGATATTTGAAGGTGTTTGAAGTTGAACTTAAAGACAATATATTAAAAGAGTCACTATAGTATGACGATAACCCGTTTCAAATCCAAACTTCAATTACCCCGTGATTAACCTAGGAATCACCGCAAAGGCTAATCGACGTAAGCCATGAGCTAACAATTATATAAAAGGCACAAATGAACAATTTTACGCGAGAATACATTCTCTATGTGCCTCAAAATATCCTAAAAAATGATATACTGAGGAGAAATACGCCAACACCTGTAGTGGGAAGCATCATTTCCCAGTTGACTATTAGAGAAAACTTGTCATATGAAGACAACCAGGCTCGAACGGTTCAATGAAAAAACCATAACGTAAATGCTTCAAAGTTTTTGCCAAGACAAAAAGAGTGAAGGACAATAATTTACAACAGAAGGATTGAGTACATTAAGGACTCGAAGGTGATGAATAGATGTGAATCTACATAGGTTACTTCCTAATAACTTTGATAATTCAAGAATCCCAATAGTGAAGGTGTTTTAAAATTACCAGTGAACATGGTAAACACAATATTGTGTGTTTTAAATCGTTTTTGTATGTAGTGTTAGATATCCAGATAGTTATGTGTAGCGTTGTCAAGCTATTCATTTAATGTAGCGTAGATAGAAAGTAGTGTACCATATAGACAAAAAAAAGTGAATTAAAAAAAAAACTAATGTAAAGGTAGAATAGCCCCAACCTTGTTGAAAATGTAAAAGTAATCAGTGTTAGATATAGAAAAAAATCCTTAGTATAGTAGCTAACCTAGAACCATGAATAATCTTAGTCCGGTAGATGAATTTTAGATAGGGATGTAGAATAAAATAAGAAAAGTAATAGAGAAAATTTTAAGCACTCCTGATTAAGCCATAACATAAATATAAAATAATTATGTAGAAGAAATAGTTAATAAATGGCAAACATTTTAAAAAGATCAAAGGCGAACAATTACTAATGACGGGACGTCATTAATTGATGGGAAGGGTGATATGTACCATGAGTAAGATCCGATGTATTTAAAATACCAAAATAAAGTTCTTTCTTTCTAAAGATAATTCCGATTTCCTATAATTAAGTTAAACCTAGTTTCAAAAATGAAGTCCTTAATCAGCAAAGAGAAAAAGTGCAGTCACCTCAGACAAAGAACAGCACTATCCAGGCTTAAGATTTCGCTAAGAGAGTGAGAAATAAAAAATATGCTACGTACGATATTTCTAAGGAAGTTTAAATGGCAAAAAACCGTGTGAACGCTTGAATCATCAAAAATATTTAAAAGAATTCATTGGACGAAAGGTTCGCATCCTTGAACCACTCGGGCCAATTATGAGCCAGTCCTCACGACGCGCAGGACTGAAAAGCTATGTTTTGATAGTGGGATAGATGTGCTTTTCGAGATGATTCGTAAATCAGATTGGGGAGGATTCAGACGAAATTCTTATATTCTTGTCACCGTTATTGTCATTTGAAGTGACCCATTGCTGTGCACCTAAGTATGTAAGTTCAATAAATCTATTGTCTTTTTTATCTGTGTTTATTTGATTTTATGTCTGCATCTAGTCTGACAATAGGTAATTAGTTCGTATGTCTCCAAGGTAAATGCTCCGAAGGGAATCGGATCCCCAGATAGCTCGAGAAAAAGAGGTCACGTTTACGTGGCTGTACATTTCATTTTCAACCAATAATTGAGCGTGGAGCAGGCCTTGTTGGCACAATCTCCAGCGCTATAAGCGGCGCTATCGGAGAAATTACAAGGAGTAAGTTTACGACCTTTGGGCATAATATTGCCTTTGACGCGGTCGGTATTTAGTACCACATATAGTATAGCCAGCCTATTTTTGCATCCCTACAAATACCAAAAGTCACCACAGCTTGGAAAAATGTTTCTAACCCCTGTTAGCCTATAAGTAATCGGGTCTCTGAAGTCAGATCTAATCGTGCCGTGGAAACAAAGCTCTGAGACGTCAGATTTCTATCATCACAAATATCAATATTTTTTTCCATTGCTACAATACTTTGAAACACGGTAGCTCCACGGCTCAACATTAGATTTAAAAAAGTATATTTAAAAAAAAAAACCGCGGAGGAAAAAAATATTAAAACGAATACATAAATATATACTTTGGAAACAAGCATATAAATTAGGCAAGGGCTTCATCTACAAAGGCTGAAGGCCCATTCTTATGCCCATAGTGAGCATACCGAAAAGAAGAGGGGTGTAAATGGCAGCCGCCCTTGTGTACGTGCGTAGTAACTTAGGTGCCACATCTCATGAAAATAATAATTTTAGATCTAGCTCCATCTCTTCAAAACAAGGAAAGATAGTATATAAAACAGCAAAAAAAACTCACAAGGACGCAAAAATTTACCAAAAACATCAGCTAGCACACACATTTTTCCGAGAAAATTAGCCAAAATGCCCGGCTTATAACTTAGCAGTTTATAACTATCACAATAATATCGAATAAATATAGGAGTTGTTTACCTTATTGTTAATGAAAATGAATCCTAAATCATCAGTGAAGTCCATATACACATGGTCACCTAGTTCAAGTCGACTAGTGCCTCCTCTTGTGCTGAAAGATAGGTTCTGGTACAATGGCACATCTGTACTGCGATTAACATATGTAGGCAGCCTTGGAGCTTGCATATCCACGGGAGACCCATCCAAATACACATGGTCGCCTAGTTCAAGTCGACTAGTGCCTCCTCTTGTGCTGAAAGATAGGTCCTGGTACAGTGGCACATCTGTACTGCGATTAACATATGTAGGCAGTCTTGGAGCTTGCATATCCACGGGAGTCCCAGCATGGTCATTTGAAGAATGAAAGAATTGAGTAACATAAGGAACATATTCAGCACTTATAGGATTATAAACTAGGGGATTATTTCCAATTGAGATGTATGCAGGATGTAAGAACAAATCGGGCACGGGTTGCAAAGGAACTGTTATAGCTGATGGTAAAGCTGGGAAGCACGGGTAAAGTCCATTAACTCCATTGTTAGGAGAATTATATATGGGACCTTCTACTTGGGTTTCAATTAGTGTCCTTTCCGGGTTAGGTGGATGGAAATACTGGGTGTTTTGCCAAGATTCTTCAGCCTGGAGAAGAACTCCAAGATACCAGATAACTTCCTAGAAAAGTAAAAACATGTTGAATATACGAACTTTTAAAAAGTGAAACTGTGATGTGTTTATGTCAGACTGATCTGACCTGGAATAAAATTCCAACTTTTTTTCAGGGAGAGAAGATGGAACAAAAAGGGTAAAGGGGTAAGGTAAAGGATACGGCAATAGACTCAACAGTCCAGAATTGCGATGAGGAGCTGATTGATTATTGACTTTAATCAATACTGAATAGTTTCACTCTTCTTGTGGTTATAAAACTGTCCTTCTTCTATTTTTTTTTCTGGAAAATAAAATAAATTTTTACTAACCGACTAATTTTGAAATACCTACAAAATTCCTAATTTTGAATGGATTGATTCTGTACCTGGCGGGACTGGGCTTGGGGTTCGATTCGAACTGCTGCAAGGTTGGGTGACAGGCTTGCTACCTGGTCCTGTAATAAGACCCAGCAATTGAAACATCAATTTGACGCCCTAGGCGACATCAATGGTTCTGGAGATCCTGTATCTTTTTATCCTCAATTTTAGAGTGCATATAAAAGAAGATGTAAAAAAAACTACCCGATACCCAAAGGAGAGAGTTGGTAAAGGACAATAAAGCAGCTCAATTCGAATTGTTACTTGAAATGCTAAATCTTACAAGGTTTTTCGATCCTTCAATTTCAGAGGCATCTGGGTCGAAAAGTCCTAAACTTCTACATTCTTGGTAATTTGTAACGTAATTCTAAATGAACAAAATTCTCAAGTTGTTTTTACAGAAAAAACTAAACGTAATTCAACTCAATTCGTGGTTAAAACTGATGGTCACTTTACAGAGACAAAGTGAATAACAAAAAATCCTATTGCGATAGTGATTTAACAAAAGTTGAGGAACTAAGCGAAGCTAACAGTTTGCTAGTACATGACCATTCTACTAGGCCAGCATGACCCAGGTGTAAGAGAGAGAGAGGAGAGAGAGAGAGAGGAGAGAGAGAGAGAGAGAGAGAGAGAGAGAGAGAGAGAGAGAGAGAGAGAGAGAGAGAGAGAGAGAGAGTATTACCCTTTTGGACCTAGCACCTTTCTAAAAGAGTGATACGGGATATCCTACAATTGCAAAAATATCCTATGTCAAATGGATTTCAGTAAAGGGTGGCGAAAAATGACAAACTAGTAAAAAGAAGATGACTTGTTTATTGGCAAAATTCTGATCCAGCATTTGGCTTCCTATTATTAGGTTGAATTCCATCCCAAGTCGCATTTCGTAGTAGCCTATTTGTAATCTTAGTGTTAGTCATAGCATTGCAGTAGTAGTAGTCGCATTAGCAGCCGTAGTCGCAGTAGCATGCATTTAGTGTCCTTGCAAATATTTTGAACAAAACGGCCATCTCAAAATTTCCATCCGATATCTTTGGGGAAGGGTGGCTTAAAGGAGCATGAAAGGGGCTGGTTTCCCTCCAGTCACTTTTGACTCTTGAAAAGGTTATTAGACCTTCAATTACCAATCGAATGAGCCCCCTCTAAAATTTCTACAAACACTCCTTCCATACAAAGTGGCCTGGGAAAACAACACAATACACTGAAGCCTTATTTCTATTTACTCAGGCAGCGCCACGCTGCCTATGGTGATCCAGAAAAAAAAACTTTGGACATCTGATCAGAATCGTTGAATTATGATAAGATACCAAAGTGTGCTAAGTTGATTGAGACATTCCAAGACAAAGTGTTTAGTGATCCAAGGCCAAGAAGACGGCCAATAACATTAGAGGAAAAGCCATAGCCTATAGGAAAAAGAAAAGATTATTCCGCTATAATACTGGATACGTTTTCCAATTACATGTCACAATGAAGTTTTTGTTTGACATCAAAACTATCCATAGAAAGGACATTTTCATAGGTTGTTGTAAGAAGTTACAAAATCATATGACTGTAAACGAGCGTTCTGAAAGAAAAAGGGCTGTAAAATGAGTTTCTAAATATAAATTCAATTACTGATAAGAATAAAATCAGTATCATCAATGATAAAAGACATGAAAATAATAAGAGAAAAGATGTTTTTTTTTTCTTAATTTATGGATTGCACTCTGAATACACCTGACCATACCACTAACAATGACCAACTGTGAATAGTGCTTTAGGAAGTTGATGGTAATAAAAACGTATTTGCCTACATCAATGTCTCAAGAAAGGTTGAAGTCACTACATACATCAATGCCTCAAGAAAGACTGAAGTCATTTGGAATTAATACCACTGAAAATGAGCTAAAGAGGACAGTACTAGGCCCATAACTAAATCTGCTGTTCCCAAACCCAGAAAAATTACTTTAACATTGGAAAGATATAATAATTTGACAACTTCTATATATGTTGAAAAATAAAACGAAAACTCATTTTTTATTTTTAGAATTTAAATTTTCTGTTCATTTTAGCCTTCTAACTTTCCACTCAGCAATCTGTTTCTATTATTTGAGATATATTTTAAAGCCCATCAATGAGCCCACAGGTTTGAAAATGAACGAAATAACAGATGAGAATTTTTGAAGCAAAATTACTACATTTACGTATCATTGAATATTTATGATGAGGTCAGAGGAGCAGGGGTGTTAGGTTTGCCTCACACACCACCAGCTTAGGAACAGCCCTCCTCAAGGCACAGTCCAAGAACAGAATACTCATAGACCAGCTTAGAAATATCTTCTTTTTTCAAATTAAGATTGATAGACCTGTCTTTAATAAATCTTTAAAGCCCTGTAAGTAGAAAAATAATAGAAGCAGTAGCATACAAAACCCTCGGGTGTAAATTCATTCCTCGGCATTTCCTTAAGCTAGCTCACAAATAATTTGTATGACCACACTGGCTATGAATGACATAATGAAATAAAAAACCCTTTCACAAATTTTTCATTTCGCTAAGCTTGCTCAGCAGATGTTGAAGATAATTTAGAGTCCTTCAACTTCCCAATGTCCCTAATTTGGCGAATAAGTCCATTCCTGACAGCAAAATTCACCAAGTTCATGTTTTAGTATTTTCATAATTAGAAATACAGTATTTTCGGCGCTTGGTGCGACATTCATCACCCTCGACAGCTTCATGAAATACTCAAAAGCCCTTAAAGAGTCTTATTAAAATAAGTTTAACTTGAATATCTAAACAAATTTGTCCTGTAAATATTGTTTACTGGAAGTCAATAGCTAGGACATATAGAATATATGGTAATTATTATCTTTGAATAGTTTCAGAAATCACAAATACAAAGATTAATATCGAAACTTCAAACAAATTCTTTAAGAAATCTTAAAAAAAATTCTCAGACAGTTTGTTTACTTATTTTCATAGCCAAAACACAATAAATATTGTCATTATTCATGCTCATGAGATTAGTTATCTTTATAATTTGGATGTATACAAAATGGTATTTATTAAAATATCTGTAATTTTAGAACATGTAACTTCAGAAATATAATGTAACTTAGACAGCAGAATGCAATTTTTCGCAGGTCCATGTAAAAACTTTAAAAGCCAAACTTGAAAATCGTTTCTCTTTTTCTTACTTAAATAAGTCATTACAGAGTTACAGAATCAGTCAGTCATTGTGAAGTCAAGTAAAATTACAATTTAGTAGCCTTTTGTCAACTTGAACTTCTTGAGCTAGGCTAGTGAACTACCAGGAAAGGATTTAGAGTTCAAATTAGGGCCCTGAAAGATGTTTTAATTGCTCAGTCAAAACCCTGACACCTCAGTCCAGGACACTGACTTTTCTTGAACTTTGAAATGTTTGGTTCTAAGCGAATAGAACCTTTAGAAATAAATTTCTGCCCAAATAAAGTCAAATGAATATGTTTTTCTCCTCTTAACTCTATCCCTTCTTGTGTAATTCGAAAGACACAAGGAAAACTTGTCCCAATGTGAGAAAAATTGAAATTGACTTTAACATTAAGCGGCGTTCACTAGCGTGTCTAGCTAGAATCCCATGTCTAGACACGTGTCTAGCCAGAATCCAATGTCTAGGCAACGACCGTTCACATGTAAAATTTGGTGCTTGGCTAAAACTACAAATTTAGTTTCGAATTGTCATTTCTAGCCAATCAACAGAGCTTATGCGGACAAAACTTTCAAATATTATAATCCCTATTTTTACTGTCACAAGCTAATGGATGAGATAAGCAAAACAATTGCCTTAGTGTGCTTCATTATTATGTCTGGTGTTGTATATTTGCCTAAAATGAAAAAGAAAATTAATGAGAAAACAAAAATTAAATTTCAGTTTACAAATGTAAACAAAAATGATGAAAATAGTGGATTCATATTCTGATTGGCTGTAATCGAAAATCCTGGACATTGAGTTCTAGAGACTAGAACTCAATGTCTAGCCAAGCGCCTTGTCTAGCGTGTCTAGCTAAGCGCTGAATTTTACTTGTGAACGGTCGTTGCCTAGACATTGGATTCTGGCTAGACACGTGTCTAGACATGAGATTCTAGCTAGACACGCTTGTGAACGCCGCTTTAGCTCAATTCCTAGGAGTCACTTCTACAACTCCAGAAGTAAAAAAAAAAAAAAAAATGAACTTTTGAGCCCAAACTGAAACACAACTCAAGTTTTATTGATATTTACTCTAGTAATTTTAATATGTGAGCTGGAATACAGTAAAATTTATTAATAAAAATCCATGATTTAAGAACGATCCATGTTCTATGCTGATTTTAACACCACACTTGCTAAAGATACAGAAATTTGATATGGTGGGCTCTTGATTTGAGAAGCATATATCAACACTGTGTTGAAGTATTTTGTACTAATACTATAGTTATGTACCAGCTCAACACTGTATTAAAGTATTTTGTATTACACTATAGTTGTGTACCAGCTTCCAGCAGGTAAAAATATGGCTTGAACTTCACGTGAATCACTTTACTTAGAGTCTAACGAATGCAAGAAGTACCTACATTTAAGCTTACCATTGCAAAGTGAATGTACTGAGGATTTTGAAAATTTATAATTACTATATATGCAATATTTTCATATAGTTTTTAATTGCTCAAAAATGGATTTCAGTGAACCCCCTGACGGCGACCCCAAAAAACTGCCAAAAACTAATTTCTGAGAGTAAGAAAAGTCTAAAATTAAAAAATAGGTCTTTAACCAGTAGTGATGTAAAATTTATTAATTAGTAAAATTTATTATTAATTTTATAAACAATATAACCAGTTATATTGTTTTGGTTTGTCTTTGTAATAGGCAATCAATAAACGAATTAAAAGTTGTTTTTTGCATAGTCGTTGTGACCATGTTTTGTGACAAAGATAAGACATTTCAGAAAATTCCACTGTGAAATCCCAACTATTTTTGAACAGTTTTATCAAACTTAAGAGCATTTTGTGCATATATATCTTCCCTTAGCTCTCACAAACTCGGACGAAAACTGCTATTCAAAATATGCGATTTTTTTTTGCTCGTGATTTTTAGTTTCATTTTGGCATGCTTTTGATTTTGACAAGCTAATTGTGATGACGGTTGAAGTGATTTTGCTTAGATTGCAAGACAAAATTTGCAGTGTGCACAAAATATAATCTTACAAAAATGCTGGTAATTTTACAACTCTGTGCAGAATCTGAATTTGACTGCAAATCTTATGTAAGAAAAGACCAAGTGATGCAAAAGCTAATACTAATTCAAATACAATTTATACAAAATTTTTCTTTCCAATTTCTTAATCCAACTTGGGTCAGATGCAAAAACTCAAAGTGTGTCAAATAAAATTTTCCAAATGTTTACAACCGAGTGCAAAAACATACTAAAGTTATAAATTTTGAATTTGATAAGCATTAAGTACCATATCAAACTCTTTGTAAACAAAACACTCATAAGCTAGGAGGTGGAACATAGAAAATGGCAATTAAAATACAGTAGATTATCAGTCATTTACATTTATTCAGTGAGCGCAATCCTTTCTATTTGGTAAAACTGAAGACCTGTTAGTGTTATCCCAATGTTACAAACAAATTTCTGTTTATGCAAAGATAAAGAATTTTTATCAATTAACAAAAAGCTTTTACTAACAGTATGAAAAATCAACAAATTAGGTGAAAAATGAAAAATAGGCTTTTGTATATGACCAAAATTTAAAACAGCATTTCAAAATTCAAGACAAGCATAAAAATGAAGTACAAAACTTGTAACAGAAAAACAAAATCATTTCTCAAGGTTCAGATTCAGAGAAAATTTCAAAATTCATTTTCATTCTTAATTTTATTTGCATGTTGTACCCAAAATTCACCAGCCTCTTATAGAATATCCATAAACATTCAGAATCTGTTTATTTCACCTCTTTTATGATTTAGCTGTAACACACCTTCTTATTTCGGATGGCAAGTCAATGAGCAAAAGGTACCAACTCTTGCTAAAAACAACAAGGATACATTGGCTAGAACCTAATGAACTAGTACCTTGTTAAGATTTACGGATGGGATATCTGCAGCCATTTCTGCCTACTGAACTTGTGAAGACCCATTTTTAAAAATCTTTACATGACTAGAAAGGCTCAGGTATTTGCTCTACAAAGACACTCTGAACAAATGGATTTAGAATAAGACATTTTTTTTTCATGAGTCACAGTTAGCTTAACACTGAGGTAGGCTCACTTCCCAGTCGAGGGATCGGGTTTCATTTCAAAAAGAGGTGTAGGCTTCAAGGGCACATCAATTTGAGTTATGGCCCTTTTATACAAAGACATTCCAGGATGAGTCTTCTTTGCAAAAGTTTGTTGATCAAACATGCTTGCTACCCTGTGCATAAGTCTTTGAGAAAATATATTTCTTTTCTAGGAAACTCTTTCTCTTAGGGACCTAAACAGCACTCTTAATTTAGTCAGCCAAGCATATTTTTGTATGTTTGTGAACATTAGAACTACGTAATTATGTACAGCTTTTAGGGTGTAGGGAGGTAAAGAAGAGCAACTGGAGAAAATCAGACCCCCCAATCCTGTGTTATACACCTCTCATAAAAATATATTCCATGATAAGACTTTTTTGCAAAAGTTTGTAGATCAAACATGCTTGCTACCCTGTGCTTAAGTCTTTGAAAAAATATCTTTCTTTTCTAAGAAACTCTTTCTCTTAGGGGCATTAACCTAAACAGCACTCTCAATTTAGCCACCCAAGCATATTTTTGTTTGTTTGTGTACATTAGAACTATGTAATTATGTACAGCTTTTAGGGTGTAGGGAGGTAAAGATGAGCAACTAGAGAAAATTAGACCCCCCAATCCTGTGTTATACACCTCTCATAGAAATATATTCCATGATAAGACTTGTTTGCAAAAGTTCGTTGATCAAACTAGCTTGCTACCCTGTGCTTAAGTCTTTGAGAAAAATATCTTTCTTTTCTAGGAAACTCTTTCTCTTAGGGGCATTAACCTAAACAGCACTCTTAATTTAGCCACCCAAGCATATTTTTGTTTGTTTGTGTACATTAGAACTATGTAATTATGTACAGCTTTTAGGGTGCAGGGAGGTGAAGATGAGCAACAGGAGAAAATTAGATCCCCAACCCTGTGTTATAGACCTCTCATAGAAA
>JAQQPU010004890.1:6659-35895 GCA_029168905.1 Artemia sp. Kazakhstan ARC1039
AAAAAAAAAATCAAAATTTAGTTGAGGAATAGAAAATACTTAGATTTAATTCTTTGAAAATTTTTACCCTCGCGGACTGTGAAAACTATGGTTCTCTAGCATCGATATAGAAGGCATGGCGTGCAAGTTATGTTTTTCACCAGATGGAAAACTAAAATTTGTTTCTTTCTAAGGAAAATTCTGTGTTTCCGCCTTGGAAGATTTTTATGACAGGAGCTAACCCAAGCGTATATAGTGGTCGAAAAGCAGTCCCATTACAGAACGAAAATGTCGGGCCCTCAGGATCAGCACCCACCAAGTATGGCAATATTGTAGGCCCTTCCACGGCCCAATTACAGGGCGAGAATGCGCCCCCTTCATTCCTCCAGCATGAGGAGAATGCGATGCAAGCTGATGACCTTAATTTAAATATAAATCACAGATATTTTTCGTAAAGCTTAATGTTTTATCGGTACAAAACACAATGCTAATGCAAGATACATTTGTCTCTCTATTAGAACATTGATGGTATTGCCCTAAACAACAAAACAAAGGTTTTTTTTAGCTTAATAACGGGTAAATACCAGGGCTCTCTCGATAGTTTTGTGGGGCTTTGACGGCTTATTATGTGCTTTAACTGTAGAAACTAAATTTTTATGAGACATAAATTGTCGGACTATTAGAACATTATTAGCCCTACAACTCAAAGAGATAACTAAAACTAATCCATTCTTCTCGAAATTAGTAGCGATTTACTTTTGCCTGTAGAAAGGAGATCTGAGGGACTCCTAATTCCAAGATTATTAATCAATGAAAATATCAGGGGGCCCTCACTTTGAGGGGAGAACCCCAGAGAAATAGCTATAACAAGACAGTTGTTTTCATGAAAATAACTAAAAATAATGTATTCGAGTGTTGAAATATTTCGCAGAATAGATTTAAGGGTCCTTAGATATATTCCTTTTTAGTATAATAAAAGGCCCTGGCCCGTTGGTTCTGAAGACTTTGAGGGTCCTTAGATTAATACTCTTTTCACGGCTTAATATCATCAATACTCCAAGAGAGTACAAACTTTTTTATTCTTTTTCCAGGCCCCTCAACAATTCAATCGCATAATTGATGATTTGTTTACGGACCTCTTTGGGACCAGAGTGGAGAAAACTTCGACTTTGGACAGCAACACACCCTCAGTAAATTTCCGAGAGCCTTTAGAACATTGTAATACCCGAAACGTAAATAGGGATACCTTCTTGATAATTTTTGGTCATTAAGTTCTTATCTGGTAGTGTGGTGGGCTATGGACCGAAAGGTCCATGTATAGTCCTGAAATTTATAACTGGTAGTGGGGCAGGCTATGGACCGAAGGGTCTGTGTATGGAATAGTTTTTGGTCATTAAATTCTTAACTGGTAGTGTGTTCTTAATACACCCGAAGGTTCACATTGCCCATCTATGGGCATTACACCTTTAGGTGTTAGTATGGTATTAAAACATCTGAAGGGTCACATTGCTCATTTATGGTCATTACGTGCTATTGTGGTCCTTCAAGCTCTTAAAGTCTCATTCTTAACAATAATATAAATTCTTTCACACGATGAAATGTTTCAGTGAGGTAGTAAGCTCCTATTATTTCGAGGTTCACATACCTACACCAGGAGTCTATATTGAGACAGTTATCCTGTCAACGCCATCCTAATTACTTGAGTATTCATTTGAAAGTGAGCTTGAGTGGGATTATTGTGTAGGGGTGAGCCCTATTAGTATACCGTCCGCCAACTTTGATTTAGATGGTTTCATGAGGAATCTCGGATTCAGTGCAGAATTTTAGGATAATCTATGAGAACAAGTGTCACCTAGCATCGTTGAGAGGGTGTTAGATTGACAGGCGTCCACCCCAGATACTGAAATGGGAGAACCAGGACTAAGTGGTTCCAGCTCACCCCCTGTAATGGCTTAATTGTATTTAGTTGATTTCTCTTTGCGCAATATTTATGTTTTTAGAGCTAAGTTTGGATATCCATTTAACTCTTTTAAAAATGGTAGTATCCATACGGATTCAGTGGACATAGGAAACTCATATGTAAGCCAGATAAGGGCATTCATTGAAAAACACATTCGGGAGGTGGGAGGGCGAAACAGCGTGAAAGAATCCATCACAATTTTTTTAATGAAAAGACGGCTGATGTGTACTCGCATTACATACAAATTGAAATGCGAACATTTCACCAAGACTTGCACAATTTTTAGGGTGTGTTTTAGTTTTGGTGGGTAGTATTTTTAATCGTGTAGTATATCACAACAAAAATAGGAGTGGGTCAGTTGTTTTATGTGTAGAAAATCTATATTTCAATGTTAAAAATAATAAAAAGGATCTTTTAAGGCGTAATGCAGGGAAGAAGAGATTTAGGTAATATAATGCAGATTTAAAGGGTTGTAGAGGTGTACAACACTTCTATTTCGATACTGGCTTAGAATGCTTCAAGTATTTAGTCCCTGTCGCTGGGCATAAACCCTGGGGAATGCAGTTAGTAAGACATATTTGGACAATGTGGCAGAGATGGGGAGGGAGCCGGTTGCCTAAAGTTGATTTTAATTGTTTAAAGGGGCAATTTCCTTTAACGATCAAGGGGATAGACATTTTGATGGGCCAACGAGGATTTAAAGATTGGGGTTTCAGTGTTATCGTATGATACAGAATTTGAAGAGGGGGAACTTAAAGATAAGAAGTTGGTTTTATATTAATTAAGGGCTCCGTCCATTGAATCGGTGAAACACTGACTATGACTTCTTTACGAGCCTACCAGTAAAAATGATGCAATTAGACATATCTCTCATATTCCACAAATTAGTTGCATTTTAGGTCAAGGGAATGGTTACACTTCAAGTTATTATTCTCCAATGTATCTGTGAGGATTCCTTACGGAATTAAATTGAAACATAATTGGAAGCCGTGCAACCGACATGGATCTTGTGGTTCAACTACTTTCGGAATTTGCTCTTGCAGAGCGACAAGGTTTCTATCAGATTTGAATCGTTATAAAGAACAAGAAGCCATTGAAGTCTCTTTTGCTCATAGGTAAAGAGCCTTGAGTAATACCGTGCAATTGGTACACGTATTTAAGACATTGGGTGGAGAAGATTGTTCAGGCACAGTTATGGTTGCGCCTACTAAAAGAGCAAATACCTCAATTTTACGGCTAAGCAATATAGATTATCCAATGAATCTATCGCCGGAAGACGAGTTGGCAATTAAAAATAAAGATATGGGTGGGGTTTGTAAGAAAAAATATGTTGAGGGTAGTTGGAATATGAAAGTCCGTGTTCACGATTATTTTATTAATCCTATTTTATCGGGGGAGAGTAACTTTCGGGGGGTAGTGCATAAAATTTTTAATGTAAATGTTGGGCACAATATTTTCTACCAGTTTACATACACAATTCCAACTATGATTTGAAATTTATATTACTAGTGTTGGTAAGTTTGCAGAAAGGTAAAGTTGTAGATGGCACATGGGTAGATAGGCCTTTTTCTTATAGCATCAGACCCAAATCATCTGAGAATTTGCTGCTCTTAGAATTCAAATGGTTAACAGTTGGAAATCGTAGTACATACTTGAATAAAATCCATGTTTTTATTCATATAGTTCTTTACCCAAATCCCTTAGTCAACTCATCCAAGTATAGAAAAGCGACAATTTTAATAGCGACAGTTTACCCCTCCTCAAACAGCATTTTCGGATGATGAAATTTATGATTTATTAACGTGTAAGGGTATATATATCCGTATGAGTATTACAACTCCACCTCGAGGCTACGTGAGAAAAAATTGCCAATCATCGAAGCGTCTTATAATTGATTTCACGATCGTCAATGCACCACTGTCGAGTAGGACTTTGACAAAAAAGTTTGAGTCAAGGGAGGATGTAAAAATGCAGAGGATTATAAAATGTACCTGGCAAGTGATATATTGACGTTGTTGGATATTGCCTGTAATAAAGGCGGATAAATTTTACGAGAAATTTGGGTTGGATTTGGGATATTATTTTTCAAATCATCACCTGATGATGGATTTAATTATTAAAATCATTGATGCAAAAATAAATATGATTATCGACGTGGATCAGCACAAATGTGTAGAGATATCCGTGCGGGTAGGATATGCTTTCCATAAAGGTCTTATCCTGGAAACCCATCTGACTAGACCAAGCACAGGTGAAAAGTCGAATGCGGTTTTATTGGATATGAATACCTTTTATCCGTTGGCAATGTCTTACTTCTCTTTGTCGTTTGGGAATTAAAAATGGCTGGACGATCCTACTGCTCCCAATTACCCCAGCATTTACACTGCTGAGGTGAATAGACCAGAATGATGCTTTTTTAATTGATGGTATAATACCAGTGGAACCTTATGACTCGGCGAAGGATTTTGCCCGCGAATAAATAGATCGGTGCCAAGGGACTCATTTACTTCCTAAGATTCATCTTTGGTAGAGGATTGGGTTATTTACTGGACACCTTCAAACCAATAGCTTATTGCCGAACTTCATCTGAAGCAGAATGTTGTTTTACATCATGTTCTATTGGGGTGGATGCTGTCCTATGATTTTAATGTCATAAAAATCCATAGTGCCCTACAGCTTGATCAGAAGCATAATATGAAGACTTTTGTTGACACTTTTGTCAAGAAACCATCTTGGGCAAAAGCAAAGATCGAAAAAGAAATCTTGAAGCTCATTTCAAATTCGGCCTTTGGTAAAATGTGCGAGGGTGTGCATAATAGGAGTCGTTTTGACGTTGTAACCGACCCGAAAAATTGTGCCCGAATTATTACAAATCGAAATTTCACATCTTTCACGATTATAGTGTCCAATATGGTGCATTTACATAGAAAAAAAGAAACGGGGTTTTAAATAGAAACAATGCCACAGACAGTGCCATATTGAAAAGACAAAAAATATTCAGGTGGGAATTTTATTAAAATGTGTGTAAGCTCCAATGGCTGGGGAACGGACAAGTTCAAGTTTATTATATGGACAACGATTCATTTTTGCTAAAAATAAAAACAGATGGTTTTTTCGACGATTTGGAAAATGATACGCACATTAGCTCTCAAATGGACTACACCAACTGGGAGAGTTCATTTACCTGGAGCTAGTTAAGAGCCAGGCCCCAAATAAGTTACTATTTCTAAAATCCAAGACTGGGAGATTGATATCAAAATATGTACTTGCAGGTCCAAAGGTGTACTTTGTGCAAACTCACAATGAAAATATCAAACAAGTATGCAAGGGGGTGCCTTCACAGTATGTAAAGGAAAATTGCAATTTGAGTGTTTATAGAAACTTTGTAGGGAAAAATTTAGTTTAAAGATCTAAGTTCATGGCTATTTAGTATTTAAAATTTAAGAACTATACAGTTAGAGTAGAGACAAATACCATGACAGCTATATCTGACATTGTCTATATATGCGCGGATGGTGTGAAGGTACTACCACATGGTCCTACCTTACTTCAGATCGAGGCGTATATATAGATTACGGACGGCTTTTTGTTTTGGAGAAAGCTCAATAGATGGTGGGAGGAGGGCCGATTTTCTATCCATACACTTCCTACCCCTGAAAGTCTCCACCTCAGCAATGTGTGTTGTTTATTATTGTTACATGTAGTATTTTTAAATGTTGTATTTATTTATTTTATTTTTCAAAAGTGGAATCGTTGTTTTAAGAAGTGCGTAATATTATACTATGAATTTACCATAACCAACCGGGCCTCGGCCCCTTAGCCACAGTGTATTCTGGCCGCATCCGCTCGGCAGCTCGCAGCAGTTGCCGTGCTGGAGGGCTTAATGTCAAAGTTCCTTTTTAATACAAAATATGTTCAAATGATTTAAATGTTTGTTATTATGTTCAAATGTTCTTTTTATGTAAATATGTTTTTAAAACATTGTAGTGCATTTATTTATATATTGAAGAAACCATGTATTGTTTTTTAGAGTATTTATTCAACAAATTGAGATTAGGTTTGGCTGGTTGTATTTTGAGAATGGAGGAGTACGTATTAATTTAAAACTCCGTTCAGATCATTTCTTTGCTGACAATCGATGTCTGGAAAAAAATACTTTTAACGAAGATAAAACAAAATTGTTATCAAAAGTTTTTAGAAAGCCTAAAAAATATATATTGTTGCTATAGTTTGCGGTAAGTGTCCTATGATATAATAAAGACTATTGCTCGAGGCCTAAAATTCATACTAGGACTTGACGTGTTTAATATTATTGAACCAAACTCGTGGTTGATTATTGATGATTTACCTGAATCCATTGAAGAATAGTCTCAAGAGATGATACATTTATTCAAAATCCAATTTCACCAAAAAAATTCCGTAACTGTTGTTCTCCATAATCCCTTTTTTCAGAGTAAATATATGAGAACACTTTCTTTGAACTATACTTACTATATTATCTATAAGGTTGTTTGTGATTCAAGGTTTTTTTATAACTTTGAACAAGCAAATATATCCGGATGAACTGAAATGTTTTGTCTCGGCACAAAAATAAGCTACTAATAAGCCTTATGGATACATTCTATTGGATCTCGATGAAAAACGCCCGAAGAATTACGCGTAGTCACGGACATCTTTGATAATGAAAATTACCGCATATCTATTTGTGAATAGTAAAAAAAGGGATTAGTCAGCATTATGCCGCTGAAGATGCCAGTTGAAAACAGACATTTTTTCCTGTACTAGGTAATTCAAAACCACGGCATAGGAAAGCTATACGCAAGCATGGTATTAACAATGAATTCATTAATCTCCTATATGAGCTTTGTTTACGTTTTGCTGAAAGTAATGTTCAACATTTACAAGACGTTAAGCAATAGACAAAGCAACTCCGTTCACTTATACGTTCCCTAGCTTGCAAAAGAAAGGAAAAGATTTTAATAGAAAACAGCTTGTCCAATGGGGTGGTAGTTTCTTTTCATTGTTACTGCCGATAATTACAAGACTTGTAAACACTATTACTAGAAATGGCTAAACCATACAAATTAATGCCATTTGAACTCATTCTTTTTCTGACAGAACACGTTGAAGATAATCTTGATAAGATTATTAACAATGAGACAATTGCCGACGAGGAAAAATTAGTTTTCCTTCAAAATGCCCTTTGGCATGTCAGAAAGATTGAAGCTTACCATGAAAATCCGCTCAAAGTAATGTCATAGATCAAGCTCCATCTTCTGAAAGTTCGCAAACATTGAAAACGCCAAAACAAGAAGAAGATTCATCTAAAGCTTCATCAAGTGTTGTACACCTGATGCCTCATTCGTATCGTGAACAAAGTAAATACTTATCTCGCTGAAAATGAACATGTAGAAATTGAAGACAAAAATAATAAGTTATAATCCACGGCAAGCCCTAAAATTTAATTGATTTGATATCAGCTTTGGTTGCAAATCCTAAAAGATTTGAATCTTTTGATAGTCATTTGTATAAATTTTTAAACTCGCCAAATTCTCCAAAACTTCTTATAGGGAATAAATATGTTTTAAATTAATTAAGGGAATATAAAGAACTATCAAAAGAAATACCGTTTTCAGAAAGCATTCCAACTGCGTGTGATGATTTAAAATATATTAAACAAAAGCGTCTTTCCACCGCATTTAGTATGTAAAAGGGTAGTGGACCCTTCACACAACGTTTACATTCAAAATGGCCTAAGTTTGGAAACAAGTTTATGAGAATATTGGTGAAGTGGAAAGTTTAAGCTACCCCACTACACTTTCTAAGGTCACTGGAGTTGGAAAGAAGTTGCCGAGAGAGTCTTTACAGAATAAAACCAGCTACACTCATCATCTAAACCATAAAGTTCACGGTAATCAGTATCGAAAAACTAAGGCCTTTTTCCCATTGAATATATTACAAGAAGATCTTTTGACTCTAAGCGAGATTTTAAGACGTCATAATAGACGGTAAAATATATTTTACTTGCAATCAGTGTTTATAGTCGCTTTGCATATGCTGTTCCATTGCGCTCAAAGAGAGGTGATTAAGTTGCTAGAGCCTTTGAATCTATCTTTGATCAAGGTTCTTATTCAAAAACTTTGGATCGGGATAGTGACTTTTTATTTCACATGTAAAAAGGGCTTTATTGAAATAAAATACAATACTCTATCATAGTCAAAATCCGATAAAGGTGGCATTGGCTGAACGATTGATGTGAACAATTCGACTTTTAATGTCAAGATATTAAACATTGAAAAACATTGCTGCTTTTATTCTAGATTTAGATAATCTGTCCAATCAAAGTCCTCTTGAAGTTCATCACAGTAACGATACACTTGAAATTTTCTTGAGCAATATTCCAATGAAAAGGTTGTGAAGAAGAACTTTAATATTGGTGATACTGTTCGAATCTATCGAAAAAGTAATATTTTTGAAAAGGGGAATTACTTTTGGTCAACTGAAGTTTTTAAAGTGTCAAAAGTCTTAGACACTAAGCCTGTAACGTATCGTCTATGTGATAAAAAAGATGACGGGATTCTTGGTGGTTTTTATGATTATGAATTACAAAAAGTTAAAAATAATGGAATGTATCAAATCGAAAAGATATCATAGGCAGCACGCGAGCGCTGCCTGAGTAAAGAACGATGTGGGCACAATGTGTTTTTTTGTTTTGTTTTTCTCCATACCCGGGCACTTCGTATCGAAGGAGTTGTCGTAGAAACTTCGAAATGGGCTCATTCGATTGGAGTGGCTAGTGCCCTTTTTAATAGTCGAAAGTGATTGGAGGGCCACTAGCCCGCCCCCACGCCCATCATTCCCCCAAACACATCCAATCAAAATTTTGAGATAGCTATTTTGTTCAGCGTTGTTGATTTTATATAGAAAATATGTTTTTCCGGAGAACAGTCCCCCAAAAGCCTCAGGGCAAGGGTTTTAAGTTATGCCCTGGGGGCATATAAGTTTTTTTTATAGAAGGCGTTGTCATAGAAACTTCAAAAAAGACTCATTCGATTGTAAATTCGAAGGGCTAGTTCCCTTTTTAATAGTCGAAAATGATTGGAGGGCAACTAGCCTCCTCTACGCCCATGATTCCCCCAAACACATCCAATCAAAATTTTGAGATAGCCATTTTGTTCAGCGTAGTTGATTTCCAGATAGAAAATATGTTTTTGAGGAGGACAATCCCCCACAACCCTCAGGGCAAGGGTTTCAAGTTATGCCCTGGGGGCATATAGTGTTTTTATAGAAGGTGTTGTCGTAGAAACTTTAAAAAATGGTCATTCGATTGGGAATTCAAAGGGCTAGTAGTCGACTACTTTTTAGTAGTCGAAAGTGATTGGAAGGCAACTAGCCCCCCAAGCCCATGATTACCCAAACACATCCAATCAAAATTTTGAGATAGCCATTTTGTTCAGCGTAGTTAATTTCCAGATAGAAAACGTGCTTCTGAGGAGGACACTCCCCCACAGCCCTCCGGGCAAGGGTTTTAAATTATGCCCTGGGGTCATACACGGTTTTTAAGGAAAGCCTTGTCGTAGAAACTTCAAAAAAATCTCATTCGGTTGGAAATTCATAGGGCTAGTGCCCTTTTTAATAGTTAAAAGTGATTGGAGGGCAAATAGCCCCTCCCCCACACCCATCATTCCCCCAAACCCATCCAATAAAAATTTGAGATAGCCATTATGTCCAGCGAAGTTGATTTCCAGATAGAAAATATATTTTTGAGGAGGACACTCCCCCACAACCCCCAAGGCAAGGATTACAGGTTATGCCCTGGGGGGATATAAGGTTTTTGTTGAAATCTTTGTCGTAGAAACTTGAAAAAGGGCTCATTCGATTTGAAATTCAAAGGGCTAGTACCCGTTTTAATAGTCGAAAGTGATTTGAGGACAACTAACCCCCCTCTCACGCCCACCTTTTCCCCAAACACATCCAATCAAAATTTTTAGATAGCCATTTTATTCAACGTAGTTGAAAGTTTTGGAGATTAGGTCTTTAAGGATGACAACCCCTCCTCTCAGAGTCCACAGGGCAGGGGTTGTAAGTTATGCCCTGGGGGCATATAAAGTTTTTATTGAAAGCACTGTCGTAGAAATTTCAAAAGAACTCATTCAATTGGAAATTGAAAGGGCTAGTGCCTTTTTTAATGGTTGAAAGTGATTGGATAGCGACGATTGCCCCTCTCACACCCACCATTTTCCAAAACCCATCCAATCGAAATTTTGAGATATCCATTTTGTTAAACGTAGTTGAACATTCTGGAAATTAGGTGTTTTAGGATGATAACCACCTCAGAGCCTTCAGTGCAAGAGTTGTAAGTTATGCCATGAAGGCATATAAAGTTTATATAGAAAGTTGTTGCATCAATCATAGGCAGCGCGATGGCGCTGCTTAAGACAAGAACGGGGACGCTCGAGAACCAGACAAGAAACGGGGACTAAGTAAAGAGGAGGACACTCCCCCACAGTTTTCAGGGCAAGGGTTTTAAGTTATGCCCTGGGGGCATACAAAAACGGGGTTGGCACAAAGTATTATTTATTAGTTTTTTCCTTTAGAGAAGGGCTCTTCGTATCGAAGAAGTTGTCGTAGAAACTTCGAAAAGCGCTCATTCAATTGGAAATTGGAGTGGTTTGTGCCCTTTTTAATAGTTGACAGTGATTGTAAGTTGACTAACACCCCTTCCACGCCCACCATTTTCCAAAACACATCCAATCAAATTTTGAGATAGCCATTTCGTTCAGCGTAGTTTATTTCCAGATAGAAATTATGTTTTTGAGGACAGTCCCCCTTACGGAAAACCCTTAGGGCAAGGGTTGTAAGTTATGATTTCCAGATAGAAAATAGGTTTTTGAGGAGGACACTCCCCCGCAACCGTCAGGGCAAAGGTTTCAAGTTATGTCCTGGGGCATATAAGGTTTTTATAGAAGCCGTTGTCATAGAAAATTCAAAATAGGCTCTTTCGATTGGATATTCAACGGGCTAGTTCCTTTTTTAATAGTCGAAAGTGGTTGGAGGGCAACTAGCCCCTCCCCCCACGCCCATCATACACCAAAACACATCCAATCAAAATTTTGAGATAGCCATTTTTTTCAGCACAGGCTAGTTGATTTGCAGATAGAAAATATGTTTTTGGGAAGGACACTCCCCCACAAGCCTCAGGGCAAGGATTTTAAGTTATGCCCTGGGGGCATATAAGGTTCTTATAGAAGGCGTTGTCATAGAAACTTCAAAAAGGCTAATTAGATTTTAAATTCAAAGGGCTATTGCGCTTCTTAATACTTGAAAGTGATCGGAGGGCAACTATCCCCCCACGTCAATCATTCCCACAAACAAATTCAATCAAAATTTTGAGATAGCCATTTAGTTCAACGTAGCTAGTTTCCAGATAGAAAATATGTTTTTCAAGAGGATACTTCCCAACAACCATCAGGGCAAGGGTTTTAAGTTATGCCCAGGGGGCATATAATGTTTTTATAGAAGGCGTTGTCATAGAAACTTCAAAAAAAGCTAATTCAATTGGTAATTCAAAGGGCTAGTGCCCTTTTTAATGGTCGAAAGTTATTGGAGGGGAACTGCCCCCCCCCACACCAATCATTTCCAACAAACATCCAATAAAACTTTTGAGATAGCCATTTTGTTCAGCGTAGTTGATTTACCGATAGAAAATATGTTTTTGAGGAGGATACTCCGCCGAAGCACTCAGGGCAAGGGTTTTAAGTCATGCCCTGGGGGCATATAAGGTTTTTATAGAAGGCGTTGTCGTAGAAACTTCAGAAAAGGGCTCATTTAATTTGAAATTCAAATTGCTAGTGTCCTGTTTAATAGTCAAAATTGATTAGTGATATCTTTTGTTGTTGTTGTTGTTTAGACCAGGAAATTCGTATCGAAGGAGTTGTCATGGGAACTTTGAAAGGGGCTCATTCGATTGAAAATAGAAAGGGCTGGTGCCCTTTTTAATAGTCGAAAGTTATTTGAGGGCAACTAATTCCCCTTCCACTCCCGCCCTCCCACGCCCACCCTCCCATTTGCCCATTATCTTTAAAAACTAAATGTTGCCTTAAGATTAAATCAAAGTGCACCGTGATAATGCTAATTCCCAATAAGACATCTCAGCAGCATCCCAAGAACGACTGAGGGTATTAAGTTCAAAATTTCGAGGCTACTTCTGCTCTTAAAATTTAACCAACAAATAGCCTAAGTGTGACCAAGCTATAAAAGAAAGTAAACAGATTTTTTTTAAGAATGGTAACAAGTTTTCCATTTTAGGTCAACTTGAGGAGGTATGAAACAAAATTAAACAGTACTATTTATGTCCAGATTTTCAAATTGGTGTATGTTGTTAAGAATTGCTGAAAATTTTTTTCCAGCATACAAATAACAGGCCAAACTATAAAGTCTTAAAAAACGAAAAGATTTATAGTGCTATTTTCTTTTTCCCTGACAAGACTATATCAATATAAAACGAACAGATATTAATTAAAAAAACTTTTTCCACAAAATAAATTTTTCAATGAAAAGGAAAGAACTCTATTAAACAAAAAATGATAAAAATGAAATCAAATAATCTACCAAGCGTGAAACTACCACAAATCAGCATCGATAAATAAATGAAACCCAAAACGAAAAGAAATTACAATAAATAACCGAGTCAAACTCAAAAGGAGCAGAAATTAACATAAGTTGGGCGCAAAACCTCTATGCCTTTCCAAGGCCAGAACAAAATTTGCACTTTACTGAAAAAATAAAAATGAATGTGCATTGTCAGTTTAATATACATATACTGATATTTAGTAATCAAAATATTAAAATTATTGGATTTATTATAGTTATAAGAGTAAAAACATTTATATTTTTTTCAGTAAAGTGCAAATTTTGTTCTGGCCTTGGGATGGCGTAGGGGTTTTGCGCCTAACTTATGTTATTTCTGCTCTTTTTTAGTTTGACTCGGTCATTTGTTTTAATTTCTGTTTGTTTTGGGTTTCATTTATTTATCGATGCTGATTTGTGGTAGTTTCACGCTTGGTAGATTATTTGATTTTATTTTTGATCATTTTTTGTTTAATGAAGTTCTTTACTTTTCTTTGAAAAACTTATTCTGTGGAAAATGTTTTTTTAATTAATTAAATAATAGAATTCGCAGGAGTAAGAGACAGTTACTTGTTCGCTGGCTAGGATAAAACTCTGATTTTGATTCTTGGAATGCCGCTGAAGACATTCACAATGTCTAATGATTTTTATGTGACATTCATGTCCACTGTTTCTGACCAAATCTGTGACGATTTGAATAAAACAAGTAATTTTTAGACAAAACTCTCCCTAGCAATCAAATTTGAGGGAAGGTATGAAGTTGCTCTTGTTGATTGTATTCTTAAAAATACATATGATATCCTGAGAAAGGATCGTACCATATGAGATTAAAGTAAGACCCTTTGACTTCTCTGACGAGGGTTTGGTGGCAAATATTTACTCTGATGATTACCCTTTTGCTACTATACTCTATGAGGAATACAACAATATGCATGAGCTGTATTGAGTTATCAACAAAGAAATTGCAAGTTGAAAAAAGGGTGGCTCCACATTCAACTATTCAACGGAACAGAGGAGAATTGACACTACCAATCCGTTTGAGAATGAAGAATTTTTCTCAATGAGGATTTACGTGAGTTTCTCGGTTTCAAAGATCGTAATATTTAAAGCAAAAAATATTAATGGAAAGGATCATGTTATCTATGCAGACTGTGCATCCGGCTTCTCATCAGACAATTGTATATTTATTTATGCATCGTTTGTTGAGACATTGAGAATTGGCAATACCAATGTCCCCCTTCTACGTATTCTCGAACAAAAAAACCAGTCACGAACACAATCACCTCTATAATATAAAGCACTTTCAATACATTCCACTCCACACTTCGTATTAGGAATTCTTTCAGTTACCATTGAGAAATAAATTGGGTGATCCTCTAGCAATAACAAAAGGTTTGACTGTGGTTACATGTTATTTTCGACCCATTCAATGAGATGGCTAATAGAAAAATAATGTTATTTGTCCTGGTATTGATTGCTGTGTTGCTACATCTGAACTACGACAATTAGGTCATTGAATGGACTATTATAGGGGTCGTTTTACAATGTCCGGTTGTGGTCTCGGCCATTGGTTTGCTAAGTTATTTCGCTCTGCACTACACCTGGTTAAAAAATATATTGCACTGGTTGCTGGAGATTTTGCATCCTCTACAGTAGGCCTAAATGATCGGGGCTCTGGGAAGTATTTTAAAGAAAGTGGTCCACAAAATCTTAGGTCAAGCGTGCGATCCCTCGGCGAGCGATTGAAATCATGACAAAGCTGAAAAGTTTTAAAAAGGCCAAGAAACACCTCATCACTCATCAGTCTCAACTCAGCCCGGAAACGTAAAACATTGCTTTTATCAAAGAAGAAAAAGAAAGTAAAATTGTTAGATCGAAAAAATATTTCATTTCCTAGAAATGGCACATTTACCTGATAAAGAATCTTGTGCTTTATTCAACTCATCTCAACACCTTTTCTATGTAGAAAATGTGGATGTGAGCGTAAAACATAATTACTATGAGTAATCTTATCCGCAATAACTGCTCTCAGAAAACGTACATATTCAAATTCATTCCAGTGAAGACTATTCCATAAATTTGACTTCCACATTTTATAGATTAGCATGTCATTGTCAAAAAATTTAACGATGAAAAACCAAGTGCAGCCAAGTGGGTTATCCAATGAAAACTGTGTATTAGACAATTTGTATTTAATATACTCCAATGATTGCCCCCCCCCCAATGTAAAGATGTATACAAAGTTACAACTTGCTCCATCCAATCTTATTTTGAAAAAGGTAGTTGGCACTGCAACCGATGTAAACAGTCTCTATCACCTCGGCAATACTTCATGTGTGAAAACAAAGGGTTATGAATTCTGTTGCTTTGGTGACTGAGAAATTAAGTGACTCATACAATCAGGAATCAAAGATATGTGGGTACGGGTACACGTACCTCCACTGATTCATCATTTATCTATCGCTAAATTCCATCAAAACTTGCTTTGGCTTTTGTAAAAAATGCTTGCACCGTTGGATCATCAAAAAATTCTCCACATAAATTTGAAATGTTTGGTATTTCATCTCTTGTATGTAAAGTAATTGGAATTCAACTCTACAATTTATCCTTTGATAAATCCTGCAGGACCCTGTACGAATTGACAATGCAGTCCCTAGATCAGAATTCACATTTTTTTGAAAATGGTACAACTGAAGAAATGTTTGCCAAAACTTATGGTATCATTGTATTGGATTTGTCGTTACTCGGGATAAGACTATCGTCCGAACAGGCACAGTACGTTTAGAGCATGCCTTTACTGAACCGCTGGAGGAGAGTATTGCATCAACCTGGCTAAATCAATTTGAAACTTATTGGGAAATTGCCCCTCATTGCAGTGTTTTATTAGACTTTGCACCATAGACACAAATCAAATAATCAATGTATTCAATCTGGAACCTAGCATGTCCAAATAAATATTCTACTGCATACGCTCTGATTTTCTTGAGCATATTCAAGGCGTTTACAATACCCTTATCATTTTTAATAGTAGCCCATCAACTCTAAATACAGAGCATCGGCTATCCATCTTTCAAAAAGTGAAGATTATCGAATTTTTTGATCGTCTTGGCCGACCCTTTACCTTTTACGTGCCTCACCATAAAAACTTTCTTGAGCAAATTGGGAAAACTATTATTCAAAATCGGAAGCGAGTACAAGATATATCAAACAAAAGCTGTGGTTTTCATGCACTATTGTATTTTGTTTTCTGATGTCGTGGATATACTTACAGCGAAGTTCTTAGTATTTATGGTGGCAATTGTCGATTGAACGACTCTCTATTTAAAAATACTCTTTCTTATCTATATAATTTGAATTTCAGTGCCGTAAAAGTGAAATTCTTTAAAAATGTTTGTAAATCTCTTTAATAGTAAAACTTTTATGTATAAAAGACAGTGTTCTTTAGATTTCTTCTTGCATGTATAGGTAATCGTCGTAAAAGATAAGTAGCAGCAGCTTGTCAAGATACAACTTGTATTCATCTTGGCATGCAAAGTCAGGGTCGTAATTTCTACAATATAATATAACTTCATTTTTACTATATCTCTTCGTAAAGTCTATAATTATATTTTGATTCGTGTTATAAAATTCACGTGTTTCAATTTGCTTATTTGAAGCGATGTCACACACAAAATTCTCAAATGAAGAACTACTTTTGGTAACAGCTAAATAAAAGTCCGTAGGGGTATAATCACAGTAGCCTGTATCTTCATTTCAATTTCATAAAAACCATACTCTTTTATTATTTCTGCAGCTGAAAAAAAACAGGTTCTTCTTCCCTATGTATTTTAATACCACGATGATACCAGTCTTTTAAAAATAAACTGAAATCACGGTTGGGGATTTTTGCAATCATACCAAGGTAAGTATTTTGCCATTGATCACATTTATCATAGTGAAAATAGGAGCATAGGGAACCTCTAATATAAGAGTCTAGAATCTCTCCAAGACAGGAATTATAGTCTTTAATTTGCTCCGCGTATTGTCAGTTCAATTTAGATTGATTGTGTAATATACAATTTTCATTTTAGTTATCAATAAAAGTACAATTCTCACAGGATTACAAGCTGCCCAGTGTATGCCAACATAATGGACACGTGTAAAACATTTTTCAATGTTAGTTGTCTCACTTTTGAAAAGAAACTTCTAGGAGGGCTTCTAGGAGGAGGAGTGACATCACAAAACTTGTTTAGACGAGATTTTTTGACTATCCTAGATAGACGAGGCTATCTAGGAAGTGGTTAAAAGCATAATCACAATATCATTTTGTTTTGTTTCAATTAATATATCAAAAATTGAGTAAATACATTTGTGCCGTGACGTAAAACTTTCATACATCAGTCCAAAGATGGAGACTCATTTCTCAGTATATCGTTAAGCATTCTTTGAGAAAATATATTCCATTAAAAAGAAGACTCTATAAAATTATCATCTAAAATTAAAAAAAATTCAATTTTACTAAATTTCGTATGATTTTTCCTTTCTAAATCCATTCATTTTTTATCCTGACACACTCTCACTACCAATTATAGACTAACATTAGCTCTCACTAGTAACAAACTCATTATCTTTTCACATTGATTCAGGTTTTTATCTTCAATATATTTCACTAATGCAATTAATCAATCTTGTTATCTTTGTATATGCATTATATTCACTTTTGCTGCAAAGCACGACTTTTCATCCGACTTGAATTTGCTTAATTATATAACATAGGGCACAAACATTCCGTTCCATTCTAGAGTTATCCAGCAGCTCCTCTCCTTGTAATTTCTACTACAGCATTAGGCACTCTAGGTTTCATTTCGCCATTGTTAGTGCCTTCAATATCTAATAGAGTAAAAGCATATATTACTAAAGAATACTATCCTCAATGATGATACACTGAACTCTTTTTCAGTACTGAAGCAAAGTCAGGCATGATTGTGTAACACTCAACCCCAATTACGTATCATGCATCTGCGTCTCTTAGTTCCCTATGACGTAACACGCACCTGTTGGCTGTCGTGAAATGGTTGAAACCGCTTGCATTGTGGGATAGGGTTCCCTTTAAAACAGGGGTCCCCTTACTGCTTCTGTTGTTGCAAACTATTGAGTGCAATTGATAGTGATTATACGAAATTAGATGACACTTTATTATACACAAATATTACAAATACATATTTTATATTCATCACCTGCCATTTGTATTGCCTTTTGATTGTTTTTGCCTTGGACGGTAATCATCGAAGTTGATTTTTACCGAATTTTCTTTATATCGTAATTTTCTTTATAAATTCTCTTTATATCGTGAATCGACATTACATTTCTATGCTCTTTTTCTATTTTTTTTAATTCCGTGTGTTATTTAAGTTATATGGCTCTTTGGAAGTCGGGTCACGGGCTCCTCAGAGAAGCATAGGCTTCTATAGCCCATGGCATATTGTGTTATCTTGTTATGTCTCTTTGTGAAATAAAATTCAATACAATTCTGTATGATTCATTACGTATACTTTCGTTTCTGGAACTACCTAGTATGATAAGTGTTAGCAATTCAAAGAATTACCTTACCATCAAGTTTATACTCCGTCTCAAGGATAGCTTGGCAGTTCTGTTGAATTTCTTCAATAATAAAAGGGTCTACGTCTATTACGAATTTGGTTGCAGACATTGTGTCTGAAAAAGAAGAATAAAATATATCATCATAAAACCTTTGTAAAGATTCATGCTTTTCCTTTCTAAGCCAATTGGGAATTACAGTTCGAATTATTGTAATTTATATCTAATGTTTCCCAAGTATGTGAGGCAATTATAAACACTAAACTAATTATGAACAATTATTTGACAAAAGAATTTGACTGTTGTTAGAAAAAGTGTGACAAGACCCTCTAAATGGGATGCAATCTCGGTGAAAATTGTACTGTTATATTCTCTGGCTCTAAAAAACTTCAAAAGCAAGTATAAATGCTCAGATATAAATGCCAAACGTCGGTGCACCGGTAATAGTTTCGACACATCGGCTTATGAACTGAACGGCCTATTAACATTCCGTATACAAACTGATTTTTTCAAATGAATAGTTTTTTATGCTTTCATTTTTCTTTTACTTTTTTTTGACAATTATACCCCTACCCAAGTGAAACCTTTACCAAATAAAATTCCATTTGAATTTTTCGTATTTTCAAGTAATCTACCCGTTATTTAAGAGTTGCCACTTTGATAAATCGGTCCACACCAAGCTATAACCGACTTTACAACAAAATAAATTTTTTAACCTTTTCCGCAAAACAACTTTTTCAAAGAAAAGTAAAGAACTCTATTAAGCCCAATATGCAAAGAATTAAAAACAAACAATCTTCCTAGCGTAAAACTACCACAAATCACCACTAATAAAAGTCAAAACTAACAGAAATTACAATAAAGAACCGAGTAAAACTTAAATCGAGCCAAAATTAACACGAGTAGGGCCGACAACCCCTATGCCTCCGGAAGATCTCATAACTTGGATTTTACTGAAAAAAAGAAATAATCGTGGACTGTCAGGTTAATATACATATACTTATCTTTACTCCTTACAGTTTTAATATTTTTTTATTTATTAAAGTAAAAAATATAAAAACATTTAAACTGTATTTTGTTTTTAGTAATGTATAAACTATATTTAAGTCTTGAGAAGGCATAGGGGTCTAGAGGATAGGGGTCTAGAGAAGGTCTAGAGGATATTTCCGTCAGGAGGGGGATTTCTGACTGGAAGTGGGCCAGATTTCCATGCATTATTTAAAAAACGATCAGAAATTACACAAGAAACATAAGTTTCTTCAAATGAAAGTAAAGAGCAACATTATAACTTAAAACAGACAGAAATTATTACGTATACGAAGAGGACTGGCCCTCCTCAACGCCTTGCTCTTTACACTCAAGTTTAGATTCTGTTTCAATTCTTTAAGAAACTTAAATAAAAAAAAACAAGTTTTTTAAACTGAAAGTAAGGACCGACATTAAAACTTAAAACGAACAGAAATTATTCCGTATATGAAAGGGGCCGTCCCCTCCTCAACGCCTCGCTCTTTACGCTAAAGTTTTTTTTATTGTTTTAAAAAATAAAGTTGTGAGACAGAGTCAAACTTTAGCGTAAAGAGCGAGGTGTTGAGGAAGGGATGGCCCCTTTCATATACGGAATAATTTCTGTTCGTTTTAAGTTTTAATGTCGCTCCTTACTTTCAGTTTAAAAAACTTGTTTTTTTTATTTAATTTCTGATCGTTTTTTAGTTAATGCAGCTTTTATTTTGGATCACCGTCATTGAATAAGTAAACTAAATTTGAATACAAATTTTAATTTTATTTTGCTAAATGGATGTCTCTAAATTTGGTTAGGACGTAATTTACAAAATAACTTACGTAACTAACTTCTATATTCGTATATTTTTCTTCTGGCAAAAAATATAAAGTTGCAGATTTTTGCAGATATGAGCTTGAAACCTATGTAATAGGGTTTTCTAATACGCTGAATCTGACGGTGTGATTTTCATTAAAATTCTTTCACTTGTAGGGGATGTTTCCCCCCTCTTTAAAAAATCGGGTAAATTTTCTCAGGCTCGTAGCCTTTGATGAGAAATACTAAACTTAATAAAATTTATATATTTAGAATCAGCATTATAAACACATTCTTTTGGTACATTTATTGACATCAAAATTCCGTTTTTAAAAGTTTCGATTACTATTGAGCCGTATCGCTTGTTTTTTTTTATTTTTTTTTTCATTACGTATATGTTATTACGTATATGAGGGGGATCTCCCCTTAGTCAATACCACGCTCTTTACGTTAAAAGTAAAAAAAATGTTGATTCACCCCTGAATCACAAAGGCCGTTTAATTAGAATAGACATCTCTTTTGAAAGCACTAAAAAAAACTGTAGCGTAAAGAGCGAGGTAATGACTTGGGGGAGAATCCCTCATATACGTTATAATTTCTGTTCGTTTTAAGCTCTAATGTTGCTTCTTACTTTCAGTTGAAAAAACTTGTTTTTTTATTTAATTTCTGATCGTTTTTTTAATAATGCTTGGAAATCCGGCACCCCCTTCATAGAAATGTCCCTTACCCCAAAGAAACACCCTCCACGGAAATATTATCCAGAGTAACACCCTCCTCCAGCCCCCCCCCCTCCAGAAAAAATCCTTCCTGAAAATGTCTGTATACTTCCCAATAACCAATAAATAATGCTGGCAAGTCCGGCGCCCCCTTCATGGCGATTTCCCTTCCCCCATGAAAACTTCCTTCATGTACAGATCCTCCAATATAACCCCCGACCCCCCCCCCCCACGACCAGAAAAAAAACCCTCCTGAAAACTTCTGTATACTTCCCAATAACCAATAATATATGTTAACATTGGGTAAAGTTCATAACTTTCAGCCCTCCCCCTGGGGGCTTCGAGGGATTAAGTCATCCTAAAAGACATAGTTATAATATTTTCGACCAGGCTGAACACAATGGCTATCTCAAAATTTTTATCGGGTGACTTTGGGAAAAAAATGAGCGTGGGAGGGGACCTAGTTGCCCTCCATTTTTTTGGTCACTTAAAAAGGGCACTAGAAATTTTAATTTCCGTTCCAATGAGTTCTCCCACGATATTCTATGACCACTGGGTCAATACGATCACCCCTGGGAAAAAAACAAATAAACACGCATCCGTGATCTATCTTCTGGCAAAAAATGGAAAATTCCCCATTTTTGTAGATAGGAGCTTGAAACCTCTACAGTAGGGCTCTCTGATCCGCTGAATATGATGGCGTGATTTTCATTAAGGTTCTATAGCTTTTAGGGGGTCTTTCCCCCTTTTTTGAAAATCAGCCAAATTTTCTCAGGCGCTTAACTTTTGATAGGTAGCACTAAACTTGATGAAAGTTATATATTTGAAATCAGAATTAAAATCTGATTCATTTGATGTATCTATTGGTATCAAATTTCCGTTTTTTAGAGTTTCGGTTACCATTGAGCCGGGTCGCTCCTTACTTACAGTTCGTTACCACGAACTGTCTGAAAAGGGTCGTTTAATTAGAACAATAAAAAGATTTTTTTAAGCACTTAAATACTTTAGCGTAAAAAGCGAGGTATTGAGAAGTGGGCATTCTCTTTCATATACGTTATAGTTTCTGCTCGTTTTAAATTTTAATGTTGCTCCTTACTTTCAGGTGAAAAAAGAGGTTTTGTTTATTAATTACGGCCCAATTTTATTAAGGGCCCATTGATGCAGTAGAAATATCGATGGTGCCTGATTTACCTTAATTATGTTATAGACGAATATTGAGCGTCAGTCAGCACATTTGCTTAATTGGATTGATTAGGTGTGGTTGGATTCTTCACGTTTTGTTTTCCTCCTCATTAGTTCGTGATGTTCTCCTTAACCTCACAATAATTGCGAAAGACTTGTCTGTGCAAAACCACCAATAGATATTTTTATTCGTGCGTACTTTTCTACTTCAGAATTCCTGCTTTTATTTTTATAAACAATCGTATAACAGGTTCTATTGCCCTTTAGTTTTTTCCTTCATAAGGTTTTTAGTGTAAAGAATGTTTTACCCCTGTTGCCATCTCTGTTTAAAGCTTGGGAGAAGGTCCAAACTTTTTTTCTTTCAGGTCAGCAGGGCTTGCGACGCAGGATCGTCGTTTATGTAGAACTCGCGTAGATTTGCGAATGCAAAACAATGCTGGAGGCCCTACTTACATGGTACATGTCTTACTGGGTTTTCGGCATCGAGTACGGGACTCAAAAAGGCTTACTCACCGTCATGGATAGGTTCGTTACATATATTTAATTGAATAGAAGACTTTTCATCTATGAACATACAGTTTTTCTTCAAGCAAGTTTTCCAGCCTACTCAAATATTGCTCATACCTACAAAAAGCAAATCTGGTCGAATTATGCATTTTTCTAATTTCTGAATAACAATAGCCACAAGACGGGCTTCCATTTCGAAGTTTGACCGTTTACGCAAAGAAGCAAGTATTTTTTTTTACATCCAATTGATCGGTTTTAGATTTCTTCAAATTTTGCAAGTTGTAACTTTTGTTTCGAGCATTCAATCCTTTGCGTTTCAGCAAGACCTTAACTCCACCCAAAATTTTTGTAAATCATTCGTAAGTCACACCTTAAAATAAAAACCCTCACCCCACTCCTTCTTGAGTCCTGCATAAAACTTCAGGGTAACTGAGCTATCTTTTCGGGTCTATTATGGCTGTATTTTCTGGCCTCCTTAAACACTACTGGACTAATTTTGCAACCGGTTCTACTTCCATCTTGCTTCAACTACCCTAGCCCACAATAATTTTAAATCACTTTTACTTGATGTGACCAAGGAGTCAACGCTCTTTTATATTCTAGGTCTTCCTCCGAAAATAATATCCTGTCTACGCTGCTGCCGTTGCTGGATATTTCTATCGTAATTGTCAAAGTAATATTAATCACAGCTTAACCTAACCTGAATGCGATGCATACTGACATTATTCTGCCACTGAAGAATTGCTTATTGTTACGAAGAACCCTTCGTGATTGTAGTAACCTTATGAACTTTCTTTGCAGGTATACTTCCAAGATGGACCCTATGAAGAAAGCCCTCCTACCAGCAAAAGTCAGAGTGTTTATAAACAAACTGTATTTCTTGTCTTTTTTTGTAATTTTTTATTCAAATTATTCGGGTATATTGATTATATTGAGTTATATTATTATATAACTTATTATATTATTATATAGCTTATTATAAGTATGTTTATTATATTGAATAATAAAGAAATAATTGGATTCGTTCGTCTCTTCCCGTACGGTTTGGTCTGATGGTCGTGTTTTTAAGTTGATACCAATTAGTCAAAAGTGATAGGCCGAGACTGTTAGTGTTTTTTTCTCGTCATGTAGTAGGTTTTCGTGGACCGTTTTTAGTATACTGAGCAGGAGCAACTGCGCTGGACATAGTAGAGCTTTCGCTTGGCAAGTTTCACTTCGAATTTGAACTTTTTATGGTACGATGGATTAAGGTCTTTTCGCACTTTTTTTTACTGCCATTTGACTTGATATTTTCCCCAGAAATCCGAATTGGTCTTCAAAACCAATCTTTCAAACAGTTCGTGGTAACGAACTGTAAGTAAAGAGCGGCCTGGCTCAATAGTAACCGAAACTCTAAAAAATAGTACTTTTTTACCAATAGATACATCAAAAGAATTGGATTTTTATGCTGATTTCAAATATATAAGCTTCATCAAGTTTAGTCTTACCCATCAAAAGCTACGAGCCTGAGAAAAAGGGGAAAACACCCGCTAAAAGTGATTGAATCTTAATTACAATTACACCATCAGATTCAGCGTATCGGAAAACCCTTCTGTATAGGTTTTAAGTTCCTATCTGCAAAAATGTGGAATTATGTATGTTTCGCCAAGAAGAAAGATCACAGATGCGTTTTTATGTGTTGTTTTTTTTTCCAGAGGTGATCGCATAGACCCAGTAGTACTAGCATATTGCGAGAGGGCTCATTCGAACGGAAACTAAAAGTTCTAGTGCCCTTTTTAAATGACCAAAAAACTTGAGGCAACTAGGCCCCCCCCCGTCCACGCTCATGTTTTTCTCAAAGTCACCCGATCAAAATTTTGACATAACCATTTGGTTCAGCATATTCAAAAATCTAATAACTATATCTTTAAAGATGACTTAATTCCCTACAGTTCCCGGGGGAAGGGCTGCAAGTTATGAACTTTGCCCATTGTTTACATATAGTATTGATTATTGGGAAGTATACAGACGTTTTCAGGAGGGATTTTTTTAGAAAGAGGGCAAGGGTCGGGGAAGGGGATTAAGTGGGAGGATCTTTCCATGGAGGATATTTTCATAGGGGAAGGGATTTTTCTAAGAAGCGGGTGCCAGATTTCCAAGCATTATTTAAAAAACGATCAGAAATTAATTAAAAAAACAAGTTTTTTTCAATTTAAAGTAAGGAGCAATAATAAAACTTAAAATGAACAGAAATTACTACGTATATGAGGAGGTTTGCCCCCTAGTCAATGCGTCGCTCTTTACGCTAAACTTTTTTTAGTACTTTCAAAAGAGCTATCTATTCTAATTGAACGGCCTTTGTGATTCAAGGGTCATTCTTAAAGAATTAGAACAACATTCGAACTTTAGCGTAGAGAGCGAGGTATTGACTATGGAGCAAACCCTCTCATATATGTAATAATTTCGGTTCATTTTAAGTTTTAATGCTGCTCCTTACTTTCAGTTGGAAAAGCTTATTTTTTATTTAATACATTAGGATTCGATTGTGGTAGACCTATCAAACTTGTTTTCCAGTCATTTGACAAAACGTTTGCTATTGGAAACGATTTAATTGTAATACAGCTGTTAGATTATAGACTATTTTTACCTATTAATGATCAATAATGTTGGTTTGAATAATAGTTGTACATATTCCTATCGAAAAAGTCCTTTAATCAAATTGTAAAATCTGCAGCTCAAAATTTCAAGTCGGGACCCTCCCCAGTCCAAATAAAATTTTTTGTCCCGACCACAAAAAATCACGTGCGCCCCCCTCCCATAAAAAACCCGTATGGATTTCCCCGCCCCTAACGGCTAATCATTATCCATTTACGCTAAAGAAGTGTAATGTACACTAAAAAATCGAGACGCCAAGGCTTCGTTGATTGGTACAAATGAAACTGGAAGGCCACGCCTCTCACGCCAAACCAACGAGAAAGTACGCTAAATGACTGTAGTTTCGCAACAGAAGAGGATCGTTTTACGTTGAAAATTTGTAATTTCAGGATCACAGGAATTGCCTGTGACGAATACAGTGGGTCCGCCCATATCTTTAAATCAGTCACAATGTGCGCTAGAAGACCTTCTTTTTAGCCCTCTGACTGAAAAACGCTGAATTAGCGTCCGTTAGTAAAAGTACGCTTTTTTGGCATAAAGTCCACTTGTTGCACCATAATTTAGTGTAAAAGTACGAACGGATTTTTCACCATGTACTCTTGTTAATTTTTGCTCGTTTTCGGTTTATCTCGGTTATTTATTGTAAGTTCTGTTCGTTTTGAGTTTCATATACTTATTGACAATGATTGTGGTAGTTTTACATTTGAAAGATTATTTGACTTTATTTGAGCTCATATTTGGCTTAATGGAGCTCTTTAGTTTTCTTGAAAAAACTCATTTTGTGAAAAAAGTTTTAAAAAATAATTTCTGTTCCTTTTTTACATAGTCTTTTCCATGGAAAAATAATAATATTTCATATCTTTTCGGTTTAATCTGTAAGAATCCGCAGCTCGGCTTGCTATTTGTATGTTGGAGAAACTTTTAAGGATTTTTAATCCTGACACAAGTAATATTTTTTAATTTGATTTTATACCTCCTCAAGTTGATCTGAAAAACAAAACTTAATGTCGTTCCCTAATTTTGAATGGGTGGGGTTTTGGAAATGATAGACTGTAGGGAAGTGGTTGCCCTTCGTTCAGTTTTTACCCTTAAAAAGGACACTAGATCTACCAATTTCCAATCAAATAAGCCCCATTCAATCCAAAATTTATCTGACCACCCTTTCAATAAAAACCTTATATGTCCCGGGGTATAAATCACAACCCTTGCCCCTGGGCTCTGGGGGGTTGTGTCCACCCTGAAGACATTGTTTTATGCTGTTTGGTCTATTGTAAAGAAAATGCCCATCTCACAATTTCGATCGCTTGCGTTTTGGGAGAAGAGGATGTCAGGGGAGAGCTAGTTGTCCTTCGTTATTTTTGACTCTTAAAATCGAACTAGAACTATACATTTCTAATAAAATGAGCCTCCTCTAAAGTTCACACGACCACTCCTTCTATATGCCCCCCGGGGCATAACTACCAAGCCAGTAGAAATGACCCTGTAACTCCCGTCCGAACCACGTGGTAGCACCATATATGGGCATAGAGTCCATAGGGAGAACACCTGTGCTGTCAGTCGTGACGGGGCACCATATATGGGCATGGAATCCCCAGGAAGAATGATTGCGTAATCGATTGGGAGAACACCTGTGCTGTCAGTTGTGACGGGGCACAAAATATGGGCATGGAATCCCCAGGGAGAATGATTGCGTAATCGATTGGGATTGGATTTCCGAGAACTTGATTACGTAATTGATTTTGAATTTTATTGATCCGATAACGGGAAGGATCAGTTTTGTTTTAGCTGTGAGAGAGTTGATATCGGAAACCAAAAAATGTTCTATACATGTCCATTATGCATGTACACTCTTGGTAGTTGGAGTCAATGTGAGCACTGTACAATTATTGATGATTATAGTGAAAAGTGTAAATTATGTAATCCTTTTAAATTACATAGAGGCTATGCAGTACAAATTAAAGGATGTAATTCATGTCTTGAGGAGATTTGTGACTCTCACCCTAGAGGACATCTGTGCTCCAATTGTCACTATGATAAATGTGATCAGTGGGAGAATACTTACCCCGCTATGATTGGAAAGAATCCCAAACGTGATTTTAGTTTATTTCTACGAGATTGGTATTATCGTGGATTTTAATTTATTCTGGGAAGAGGAGTCTGGTCTACGATTCAACTGTTGGGGTAACAAGACAATTTGGTTTCTACGTCATCGTTGTGACAACACTGTCTATTATGACTATAAACCAAGTGATTTTTATTTGGCAGTTACCGAATGTGATTCACCATTTGAAAACACTGTATGTGTTATTGCTTCAAATAGACAGATTGAAACTTGTGAATTTATTAATATGAATGTAAATAGTAACATTGACTATACAAAAAGATATGACAAGAGTGAAGTTACATTGTACTGTAGAAAATGTGACCCTGACTTTGCAGTCAATCAAGATGAATATACAGTGAATCCAAATGATTTAACAGCATTAGTGGTTCACGACAGTTGATATAGCACATGTAAATAGACCCTAATGTGCTTTAAGTGCATTAGTGAAGCATATCGAAGACAATAAACAGTATTGATAATTGTATATGCTTAGTATTATTGCTGTAATTATTCAATAAAATTGTTTCGAAATCGAAAATGTTCCCTCTCTTTTGTTGTTAGAATTCTAGATCTAACGAATCATGGTCAGTCTTTCTTCTCCCCTAATGTCTAGAGACGATAGTTTAAAACCTTGGCATAGCATTCATCAAATGTGTCAAAATCTTTCGCGCACGCTTCGTCTTAATTAACAATACATGTTTGTTATGAACAGGAGGGGTGACTGTCTGGAAAGAGCTTTTCTCTGCAAAATTGTCGCATAATAGATTTTATGGGAGCGAAACATTTTCATATGATTTAATCACATTTTAGGGTTGGAAATTGCATGTAAGGATGGGGCTCTAACAGGAGCATATGGGTGCATAATAAAAACATTTATTCATGGCTAATTCTAGTTTGGCTAGAGGATCTAAATACTTGCACCTGAAAAAACTATTTTATCCAAGCCCTAGACGAATAATGCTAGTTTTTTACAGCTTTAAACATACCTTAGCTTATGTTGCTTTAAATGTTCTGCATCCCTAAGCACTTATCAACATCATATATTTTCTCTAAATGGTAAAAATAGGAACATTTTTCCTTAATTTTTATGGTAAAATAGATAAAAATAGGACCATTTATTCTTGCATTTTTCCTTAAGAGTGCACAGTTTTTTTTAAGGAATTCGCCTAATTCTCCAAAAATTCTAGTTTTAGGTACTTTTCTTATCATTATAAAAGGGCTTAGGTTGGGGGAAACGAGACCTATTATTCTCTGCCTATTAAACTCGGATTTATTCTTTTTCTATTATACTTAAAACATTTCTAGCCTTACTATAGCTTATTATAGGGAGAATAAATTATTTAATTCTATACCTTTCTTTGGAAAAAGTTTCTTTTATTGTTGCGAGGTGTGAAAACTATTGTTTTTATTTTCCTTAAGAGTGCAAAGTTATTTTTAAGAAATTCACATAATTCTCCAAAAATTCTAGTTTTAGGTACTTTTCTTATCATTATGAAAAGGCTTAGGTTGGGGGAAACGATACATATTATTCTCTGCATATTAAACTAGGATTTTTTCTTTTTCTATTATATTTAAAGCATTTCTAGCCTTACTATAGCTTATTATAGGGAGAATAAATTATTTAATTCTATACCTTTCTTTGAAAAAGTTTCTTTTATTGTTGCGAGGTGTGAAAACTAAGGTTTTTAAGTTTGATATAGAGGGGTAGAATGCAATGACATAAGTTTAGGGAGGGTACTAAAATTAGGCTCAATTTATCTGGAAAAACATTTGATTACAGGAGCAATCCCACCTATAGGAAAGAACTCATGCATCTTTTACCCCATTTATCATTACATGGTCCTCATTTAGAGACTCCTCCATGATAAAAAAAGGAACATTTATCCTTAATTTTTATGGTAAAATAGGTAAAAATAGGACCATTTATTCTTGCATTTTTCCTTAAGAGTGCAGAGTTTTTTTTAAGAAATTCAGATTCAACATGACATGGAACACACTTTCAAGTTCAGTGTGTTTGAGAACCCTAAATACTCACCACTATAAAGGTAAGTTAATCCTAAAATGTTAATGAATTTTTCTGAAATCACACTTTCAGATTAGTCATGTCAGGGAACACACTTTCAGATTCAGCATGT
>JAQQPU010004891.1:8867-50034 GCA_029168905.1 Artemia sp. Kazakhstan ARC1039
GTGACAACGAGACTGTATGCCGAAGACAGAACAAAGACTTATGAACATCACCCAAGATATTTTATTTTCCGGGTTTTACGTCGAAACTCCGATACATATTGGGCTTTCAGTTTATGTTTATCATATGACTCGAAGCATAGATATCCTTCAAGTTCTGAATAAAAGTGGTTCTGGGGTATCGTACGATACCATTCGACGACTGCTAGCAATAGCGGTAGATGAAATGAGGACTCACACCACAGCAGACAGCGTCTATGTTCCTCCTGGCATAATTAATGCCAGGAGGCAATGGTGCAGACTTCGGAGCTCTCAATGGACACCCAATCATAAGTTGCCGTGTCATCTAAGCACCAGAGAAAGAGGTCAGTTGAATGTCTACCGAAAGAAAAGCTTGAAATCAGGCGTCAGGGATCGAAGATCTTAAGGAAAACGATGATCAAGAAAGAATTCCTTCCTGTTAACTTACTTCTCGAGACTCCAAAATAAATTAGACACCTGGACAAGGCATTAATGCTGGCTAGAGAATGCCCAACACAGCTTGTGGCCACAAAAGAAAGTCCCCCGTCGTTATAAAGCTATCGAACGATTTGCAGTAAAGTCTCGAAGGAAAATGTTCCTAAAAGCAACGTGTTTTACTTGTCTTTCCTTCATGAAGCACCAAACAACCATGCAACAGTCGAAAAATCTCTGCGAACATTCATGGCGATAAGTAAAGGTGTCGGAGGTGACGATACGGTGGTCACGCAAGATCTCTTCATTTATCAGCTAGCACAGGGAGTGAAAAGTAAATACCTGGATGACTTCAAAAACGTAATCCTACGGATGGGAGGCTTCAACCTCTTGATCAACTATCTCAAGGCAGTTGGTAAGATAATGGAGAGCTCCGGACTCAAAGAGATTGTAGTCCAGGCAAAGCTGCTGCTTCCTGATACTTGCGAAAAGGTATTTCAAGGGAAAGGCTACTAAGTTATCAATTTCTACTGCATACTGTACGAGGTCTTGCTAACCCTCCACTGGGATTCCTTGGAAGAGTATTACTCCGAAGCACAAGAAGACGTATCCCGTCTCGACCAGCTAGGTAGTGCCATTGAGTTATTCAGGACTTCATTGGCAAACGGTGCTGACGAGCGAACTGCACTTCAGGAGGCATAATGAATGCCTTCGACACCCTGCGAAATGCGTCGCCCACGTTTGCTTTCTGGTGGCAGTTCTTGGAAATTCTTGAAATAGCTATGCAATTCATTCAAGCTGAACAAGACTGTGACTGGGAGCCACATTTGACAGTAACTGCTCGGATGTTGCCATTCTTGGCGGCAGCTGATCATCCTCAGTATACAAGATGTCTCATACAGTACCTATCAGACATGTGAAGTTTACCAAAAACCTTTCCTGATATACACAGGAAGTTCATGAAAGGATGCATCGCAGTAAAGAGAATGCACACCAGGTTCACGGCTACCTGGTCCGATCAGATACTGGAATGTACAGTGAACAAGGATGCAAAGACGACGGCCGGAATAATAGGAGAACAAATGGATGAAGACAGACTGAAACTTGGTTTCTTACCTTACTGATTTCCGCTGCCATCAGCAATGGCTTCCTGCAAGTAGTCAACGTATCCACAGAGACATTGAAACATCACGAAGACAATCAGTCGACGACGACGCGATTACAACTTTCGCGAGATGGAGTTCGAGACATTTTCACTACATGTGGCAATCCGTTCAGCAGAGTAAACTTTGACCTTGTGAATATTTTGATGTCAGAAGTTGTGGACGATGAGAAGATTCTTTCTGATATCACTTGCGTAGCCAAAAAAGGAAAAGAGTTGGTTGAGGACTTTTTGTGTAATAGGAAAGAATATGTGGCAACGGTCGCACTCCGAACTTCCCCTTCAGAGAGTTAAAATCAGATAGTGAAGGGTGTCCCTAGAACCTATCTCCTGAGCTCTGAAGTAACAGCCTTGAAGAGAGTCATTACTAGTCATTTCAGCTACGGCGAAGAAAATGAAGAAAGCAGTTGCAAAGATCCTCACAAAAGAGATTCGTCCTTTCTCTCCATCCTTTTTTGAACGTCTTCCGCGACAATCAACCAAGACATTCTCTAGCTGGAAAATGAGGACGGGGAACAAAGCTGTGCTGTTGAACTGGCTAAGAAAAAAAGAAGGACTTTCAGCTTGGCCGGCGACTTTGAAATCCAAAGAAACAACATCAGCTACAGTACACATCATTGACCTGATTTCCAAGATAAGATAATATTGGCCTGCCAGGTTTGAAACAGTCAAATCCTTCGTGGAAAGATTGCTTCTATCATTGCTGAATGATCTTCCAGTGGGTATTCCTGATGTCCACATTGTCGTAGATTGGTACGACAGGCTTTTTAAGAATCTCACGGCCACCGGAGAGTCGATCTCCTTGAAACCAGCTTTCAGACTCCGACGAGGGAAGGGGAAAAACCTCCAGATTTCCGCTCTTAGCAAAATTGAAGAAATGGGATGCCGTACTTGCAAGCTCAGCGTCTAAAAGCTGACTCCTCGAAATTTTGTATGAAACTTGGGAGGAGATGGGTGATCAGGTTCCGAATGCACTCAACCTTTTTCTCTCAGGTGGGTTCAAGGAGAGATTCAAAGTGTCTCGGGTCGAGCGTGGCTGCAGTCCAACATTACCAGAGCACTTTGACTACGAGGAATGATTGTCCTCCAGCCACGAAGAGGCTGACCTACGCCTTATGACACAAGCCAAGTACCCTAGCTGTTACGCTTATAGCATTGTTGTGCATGCTACCGACACAGACGTGGCAGTAGCCATTGTTCATTTTTTTGAAGAGCTTCAAGCTGAGGGAGTGAGCGAACTTTTCTTGAAGTTCCCGACCTACATTATCCCAGTACACGAGCTGCCGGATGGAGTCCACTTGTCCAAAGAGCAGCAGATTATTTTACTGTTCGTGCACTGTCTGTCAGGGTGTGGTACAACGAACTTTTTCTTCGGCTTCAGGAAAGTTTTTTTCTTAAACACCGCGGTGTCTCCAACTTTTGCCTCAAAAATGGTGTCTGTGCAGGAGCGGATCAAGGATGCAGAAAGGAAGCTTCCAGTCGACGTGTTTAGAGAAGTTTCCAACCTATCAATATCCCTGGTCATTGAAATGTATGGTAAACATGCCGGATTCAATTCACTGGCCAGTGTAAGGGCATACATTTGTTGCCAGAAACAAGATGTGAGAAGAATGCCACTTTCGAGCCATGCATACGAAGAGCCATATTCGCTACATCGATACTCTTGTCGTCAGTACAGGCTCGGCCGATCATTCCAGATTCGCTCCTCCATAGATGGAAGATGGCTGAAGGGGGAGTAGATACGGTCGTCTCAAGCTGTAAAGAAGCCTCAAGCCTAGAAGCTTACTGCAGATGCAAAAGTGGAAGATGTAGGAAAGTCTGTAGCTGCTCAAAAATGAAAGGATGCTGCAGCTTATGCTCGTGCCGTGGAACGAGGAGGGCATGCAGGGAGTCTAACCTTGCCCCATCTGAATTCTCGGAAGAAGAAAATGGGGAATATTTTTGAAAGTTCTATTTGATACCTTTAACTTTTAATTACAACAGGTCCCTAATCAGTTGATTATATAGTCTTAATATCATATAAAACGGCTTTTGAGGTTGAAACAAATCCCAGAGATTAAGGGCAAGGGCTGTAAGTTATGCTCAGAGGGTATTTAAGGTTTCTATGAAAGGGATGGTTGTTTAACTTCAGAAGAGGTTCAAATTTTTTCTGCACGAAACAGGTTTTTCAAAAAAAGTCAAGAATTCCATTTAACCAACAATGAAAAAAAATAGAATCAAACAATTTAACAAGCATACAACTACCACAAACCAGTATTAATAAATAAATGAAACCCAAAACAAACAGAAATTAGAATAAGTCAAAATCAAAACGAGCAGAAATTAATCTAACTAGGGTTTTAAACTCCATGCTTTCAAAAGCCAGAATACAATTTGTACTTAAGTGAAAAAAAATCCTTGAAATGTTTTCACTTTTATACCTTTAAGAAATCAAAAATTAATTAAGATTTTATGGAATAAAGATCAGCATATGTATATTAAACTGACAATGCAAATTTTTCAGTAAATTTTTTCGAATTTCTTCTTTAAAGTACAATTTATATTCTGGATTTGAGAAAGCATAGGGTTTAGAACCTTTCTCAGATTAATTTCTGCTCGTTTTGGGTTTTGATTTCTGTTTGTTTTGGGTTTCATTTATTTACTTATATTGATTTACGGTAATTGCATGTTTGGTGGATTATTTGATTCTATTTTCATTCATTTTTGGTTTAATAGAGTTCTTTTCTTTTTTTTGGGAAACTTATTTTCTGCAAAAAGTCTTTTTGATTAATTGTTAAAAAAGTCAAAGAAACAAGTTTTGATAATCTTCTAAGGTTTTGACTTAAAACTTTGGAATATTATCAAAACTTTCATCTTTGAATTTTTTAACTATAAGAATGAACCACTTCTTGCTTATAGTGCTTCATCATAAATTGTTGGATTGTTATTTTGATTCGTATATCAAAAGTCTTGATGAAGAATAGGATTTTCAAACTTGGTTTTTTCTATACGCGGAGGAATCGTACTTTTACTTAAAGGGTATAGTGGACCCTGAACGCTGTGAACATAGAAGCAAATACAAAACAAAGAATTTTCATTAAAAGTCCTTTAAAAAAATACCTCAGTCAAATCTTTTCATGTTTTGTTTTTTCCATTTGCTGAGTTTGAAGTGCTTCTTCTGTGATTTCTTGATTTTATTTCATTTTTTATCAATAAATTTGTATTTACTATGGTATACGTCTTTTTAGATACCATGTTACAGGGGCAATCTTCGATATGTAAACATTTACACTATTTAAGTGTTTTGTAGCCCCTCTTGCATTTTTACTAAAGAAATACGCTATAAGCAACTTTTCTTTTCTTTTAAAAGTGGAAGTGGAACTTTTTTATCTTCGTTTTTCACATCATTGACAAAACTCAGAACTAAAGTGGAACTCTTTCTTCTTTATGAAAACTTAGAGCTGAGGGATATCTTTTTTTTCCTTCTTCGGAAAAAATTCAGAGTTTAAGTATAACTTTTTCCATCTTCTACCGAAAATTCAGAAGTGAGCTGAGACTTCTTTCTTTTCAATGTGAAAATTTAGAAGTGAAGTGAGAATTCTTTATCTTCTTTGAGAAAATTCAGAATTTAATTGGATTTATTGTTATTCTCTCGAAAAATTCAGAATCAAGCCTTAACATTTTTTCACTTCCATAAGTGTCAGAATTGTTACCTGTGTAAAAATAATGTGGTGATAAACAGTGAAATCACCGTCAAAATAAAAAGACCATTGGTAGATAATATCAACATGGTAATTAATGACAATTCGAAGAAAAGAAAAGCATCGATGAATATTGCTAGTATCATCGACTGTTTACCATCAAATACTGTCAATGAAGATAATACCGATGATGAGATGTATGATGTGATTGTCGGTGAAACCAGGTTAAAAGTCATACATGACACCGAAATGGAATATGTGCCCTGTCACGAGAAAATATTACGAAGAAACCGCAAGTAAAATAAAAAGGGCTTTGAAAGACAATATCATCAAGGAATATATAGATGAATTGATGAAAAACTAAGTATCAGCAAACGTTACTCTTGCTGTAATGGGTTTACCAACAGAAGTCCATGAAATTGGTTTTATCGACATTGAAATGTATGACAAGGTTGTCAAAAGTTTTGTATCCCCCCAAAATGGAAATATATGACATCTGGAGAAAAACATGAAGTATTTTATGAGTATATTTAAGGTGTTCATTTTTTTATGATGTTATTCATCATGTAATTATTTCAGTAAAAATATTTTATTGCATTACTTAAGAACGAGCAACTATTTACTTACAATTTATCACCACAAATTGTTGGACAATTATTTCAATTCATAAATCAAAAGTTTTGATGTAGAGTATAATTTTCAAACTTGTTTTTTTTTGTATTACGCTGAGAAATCGCACTTTTACTTAAACGGTAAAGTGGACCATGAATGTTGTGAATATAGAAGCAAATACAAAATACAAACTATACGGCTGTTTCTTTTGAAGCATTACTTATTGTCAAATTTTAGAAGAATATCAAAACGGATCATATAAGAATGATCCACTATTCACTTGCAGTGCGTCACAACGAATTAGTGAACTGTTATTTCGATTTATAAACAAAAAACTCTTGATGCTGAGTAGTATTTTCATGCTTAGTTTTCTCTGTACACAGAGAAATCTTACTTTTACTTAGAAGCAAATAGAAGCAAATACAAAATAAAAACTATACGGCTGTTTCTTTTGAAGCATTTCTTGTTGTCAAAACTTTAAAAGATTATAAAAAATTGTTTCGTTGACTTTTTTAACTATAAGAATGAGCTGCTATTTACTTACAGTTCGTCACCACGAATTGTTGGACTATTATTTCAATTCATAAATCAAAAATCTTGATGCAGAGTAATATTTTCAAAATTGTACTTCTGTATACGCAGGGACCATTTACTTTTTCTTAAACAGTAAAGTGGACCATGAATGTTATGAATATAGAAGCAAATACAAAATAAAACCTATACGGCTGTTTCTTTTGAAGCATTACTTGTTGTCAAAACTATAAAAGAAAAGCAAAACTTGTTTCTTTAATTTTTCAAACTATAAGAATGAGCCACTACATACTTAAAGTACGTCACTATGAATAGTTTGAATATTATGAATAGTTTGAAGATTATCAAAACTTGTTTTTTTTACTTTTTAAATATAAGAATCAGCCACTACTTACTTACAGTTCGTCACCATGAATTGTTTGACTATAATTTCGATTCATAAATCAAAAGTCTTAATGCAGTGTAGAATGTTCAAACGTGGTTTTCTCTATACGCAGAAAATTCATACTTTTACCAAATCGGTAAAGTGAACCATGAACGCTGTGAACATAGAAGCAAATACAAAATAAACACTATACGGATATTTCTTTTTAAACATTGCTTGTTTTCGAAACTTTAGAAGATTATATAAACTTGTTTCTTTGAATTTTTAACTATAAGAATGAGCCACTACTTACTTACAGTTCGTCACCACGAATTGTTGAACTGTTATTTCGATTCACAAATCAAAAGTCTTGATGCAGCGTAGGATTTTCAAATTTGTTTTTCTGTGTACGCAAAGAAACCGTACTTTTTCTTCAGCGGTAAAGTGGACCATGAACGTTGTGAACATAGAAGAAAATACAAAATAGAAACTATATTGCTGTTTCTTTTGAAGTATTGCTTGTTGTCAAAACTGAACTTGGTGAATTTTTGAACTTGGTTTTCTCTATACGCAGAGAAATCGCACTTTTATTTATACGGTAAAGTGGACCATGACTGTTGTGAACATAGAAGCAAATGCCAAACAAACAATAAATGGTTGTTTCTTTTGAAATGTTTCTTGTTGCTACAACTTTAAAACATTATCAAAACTTGTTTCTTTAACTTTTTTAACTATAAGAATGAGCCGCAACTTATTTACAGTTTTTCACCACAAATTGTTGAACTATTATTTCAATTCATCAACCAAAAGTCTTGATGCAGAGTAGTATTTTCAAACGTGGATTTCTCTATACGCAGAGAAATTGCACTTTTACTTAAACGGTAAAGTGAACCATTAACGTTGTGAACATAGAAGCAAATACAAAATAAACATTAAATGGCTGTTTCTTTGAAGCAATTCTTATTGCAAAAACTTTTGAATATCATCAAAACTTTTTTTTTTACTTTTTTAACTATAAGAATGAGCCCGTCACCATGAATTGTTAGACTATTATTTTGATTCATATATCAAAAGTCTTGATGCAGAGTAGGATTTCCAAACTTGTTTTTCTGTATACGCAGAGAAATCATGCTTAAACGGTAAAGTGGTAACACGGTAAACGGTAAAAGCAAATACAAAATAAACACTATACGGATGTTTCTTTTTAAACATTGCTTGTTTTCAAAACTTCACAAGATAATCAAAACTTGTTCTTCCATTTGTCATTATAAGAATAGGCCACTACTTACTGACAGTTTTTCACCACGAATTTTTGGACTATTCTTTTGATTCATAAATCAAAAGTCTTGATGCAAAGTAGGATTTTCAAACTTGGTTTTCTGTATACGCAGAGAAATCCTACTTTAAGTTAAACGGTAAAGTGGACAATGAACGTTGTGAATATAGGGAAATCCAAAATAAAAACTACGGCTGTTTCTTTTGGAGCATTGATTATTGTCAAAAATTTAGAAGATTGTCAAAACTTGTTTCCTTGACTTTTTTTATTTTAAAATGAGCCACTACTTACTTACAGTTCGTCACCACGAATCTTTGGACTGTTAATTCGATTCATTAATCAAAAGTTTTTTATGCAGAGTAGGATTTTCAAAGTTGTTTTTTCTATAAGCAGAGAAATCGCACTTTTACTTAAACGGTAAAGGGAACCATGAACGTTGTGAACATTAAAGCAAATACAAAATAAATATTAAATGGCTGTTTCTTTTGAAGCATTTATTATTGTCAAAACTTTTGAATTTTATCAAAACTGTTTTTTTTTACTTTTTTAATTATAAGAATGAGCCACCACTTACTTACAGTTCGTTACCATGAATTGTTGGACTATTATTTCGACTCATATCAAAAGTCTTGATGCAGAGTAGGACTTCCAAACTTTGTTTTCTGTATACCTAGAGAAATCATACTTAAACAGTAAAATGGACCGTTAAATTTGTGAATACAGATTCATAAATCAATACTCTGATTCATAATCTCGATTCAAGAAGATTATCGAAACTTGTGTCTTTGGCTTTTTTAACTGTAAGAATGAGCAACAATTTACTTACAGTTTATCACCACGAATTGTCGGACAATTATTTCAATTCATAAATCAAAAGTTTTGATGCAGAGTATAATTTTCGAACTTGTTTTTTGTATACCATACGCTGAGAAATCGTACTTTTACTTAAACGCTAAAATGAACCGTTAACGTCGTGAATATAGAAGCAAATCCAAAAACTATACGGCTGTTTCTTTTGAAGCATTGATTGTGGTCAAAACTTTAGAAGATTATCAAAACTTGTTTCTTTCACCTTACATATAAGAATGAGCCACTACTGAAAAATCGTACTTTTACTTAAACGGTAAAGTGGACCATGAACGTTGTGAATATAGAAGCAAATACAAAAAACAAACTATACGGCTGTTTCTTTTGAAGCATTACTTATTGTCAAATTTTAGAAGAATATCAAAACTTGTTTCTTTGACTTTTTTAACTATAAGAGTAAGCCTCTACTTACATACAAATCTTCACCACGAATTGTTGGACTATTATTTTGATTAAGAATTCAAAAGTATTGATACAGAGAAAGATCTTCAAACATGGTTTTCTCTATACGCAGAGAAATTGTGTTTTTACTTAAACAATATAGGGGACCATGAATGTTGTGAACATGGACGCAAATACAAAATAAACACTAAAAGGCTGTTTCTTTTGAAGCATTTCATATTGTCTAAGCTTTGGATGATTGTCAGAACCTGTTTCTTTGACTTTTTTAACTAGACGAATTAGCTACTACTTACTTACAGTTCGTCACCACGAATTCTTGGACTGTTATTTCGATTCATATATCAAAAGTCTTGATACAGAGTAGGATTTTTAAACTTGGTTTTCTGTATACACAGAGAAATCGTTCTTTAACTTAAACGGTATAGTGGACCATGAACGCTGTGAACGTAGAAGCAAATGCTAAATAAAAAACAATACTGCTGTTTTTTGAAGCTATGCTTGTGAACATAGATGGAAATACAAAACGACACATTTTCATTAAAATTCCTTCAGAAATTCCTCTTAATATGGCTTACGAGAATATATAAAATTTGAAGAGAAAATAATATTCAAATATGCACCTGTCACGTCGAAGTGCACAGCCCTGTTCCAAAGAATCGCGGTGTTTTTGTTAAAAGCTCTTAATAGGGCTTAGATTTCCCTCAAATGGGTTTATGTGAAATTTGAAGAGAAAACATCGATCAAATATGCACTTTTTGAACTAGGGTTGCATAGTCTTGCCCCAAACAGACGCGGTATTTTCGATAAAAGCTCGTAATAGGGCTTAAATTCACCTCTAATAACAAACCGCGCACCGTGGAATTGCCTGCTATACCCTCATCTTTCTTTAATTCACGCCTGTTTTTGCCTATATTTTATCTTATGTCAGGACTTTTCATGTTTTGTTTTTTCATTTGCTGAGTTTTAAGTACTTTTCCTGCGATTTCTTGATTTTATAGCAGTTTTTCAATAAATTTTGTATTTACAATAGTCTGTCTAATTTAGATTCTATGTTCTAGGGGGAATCTTCAATATGAAAACATTTACACAATATAAGCGTCTTGTAGTACCCATCACGCTTATTACTAAAAAAATATGCTACGAGCAACCCTCAATATAATCTGGTAACACTCTCTAAAAGAATTACTTAATGAGCATGTGATAGCAAATTAGGCAATTTCTAGTGATCGATTCCCCCCCCCCCCCTCCACTTATAAGTTATCACAGCCGTAGAAAACACCCAATCGTCATTCTAGCATGCGTGAAAAAGGGGACTCTCCTTGCGTACAAATTTTATTTCCTAGAATGTATTAGCCTAACCATAATATCGTAAATACATTGCTGGTCCAGGTGCCTAAGGCACTGTTCCATTGGATAGAAATTGCCTTTCAAGTTCTAAAGGGGACAAAAAATTATTGGAATATAAAGGAAAACGTACTGAAAGAAAATTAGATCTCAAAAAAGTATTATGTAACAACCCATGTGTATGCCATGTTCAGTTACAAGCAGGGGTCCCCACGAGCTCTGAAGAAACAGGTAACGTTAGAATGTGTCATCCGTAACCATTTTCCATTGCATAAGAATTCAAGAAATGTTGAAAAACGTCTTGAAATGAAAGTCTTTATATGTCTCTAAACATCTTGAAGAAAAATATCTGTATTGAAAGAAAATTAAATCTCAAAAAAGTAACATGTAAAAACTCACGTGTATGCCGTGTTCAATTACTAGCAGGGGTCCTCAGGAGGTCTGGAGAAACAGGTAACGTTAGAATGTGTCATCCGTAACAATTTTCCATTGCATGAGAATTAAAGAAATGTTGAAAAACGTCTCGAAAAAAAAGTCTTTAGATGTCTCGAAACATCTTGAAGAAAAATGTTTTAGAAAAAATTTTGAAACGATTTGAAGAGAGATGTCTTGACATTTATTTAAACATCTAGAAGAAAGATGTCTTGAAATGTTTTAAAAAACCGTCTTGGAAAAAATATCTTTTTATAAAATTCCTCTGCATGGTTCCGTCACTACGTAACGTCCACTTGTGTGCCGTGGTCACTTACAAGCGGGGGTTCTCCCATGGCTTCTGAAGAAACAGGCCATGTTCAAATGTGTCATCCGTTAACATTCCCTATTACATAAGAATTAAAGAAATGTTGAAAAACGTCATGGAAAAAATGTCTTAATAAAATTCCTCTGCTTAAGGCTGCTATTAAGTAACACCAAAGTGTGTGCCGGACTCAGTTACAAGCGGGGGTACCCCATGGGTTCTGGAGAAACATGTGTTAATAAAATTTCCCTGCTTCTCTAGTCGGCTCTAATATGTCCGATTAGGTAACCTTTGCATAACTAAAGATTCCCTATGGCGTAGCATTTGCATGTCTTAGAAAACATTCCCTATTAAATAATATCAAAAGTAAACATTCAATTCTTAACCCCAATTACATAGGTAAACATTACCTATAGCGTAACATACACCTGCGTTTTGTAGTTTCCATATGGTACAACTAACACCTGCTCTCGTGAATGGTCGTATTACGGGTCCATTTAAAACAGGGCTGTCACGGGAATTTGGGATTGAGTCCGTTAAAACAGGGACCGCTTTTATTTTGTGGTTGTGTCTTGCTAAATGTAAACATTCCCATGACGTAACATCTGCTGTTCCTTCAAAACAGGGTGTCTTTAAAATTAGGGGGTGTGTCTCCCCAAATGTAAACATTTGTTGTGACTTAACACCTGTTTGTCGTTTAAAACAGGGCTGTGCCTGAATCCAGGGAGTTGCAAAATCCACGGGTGTGTGTCTTCCCAAATGAAAACATTCCCTGTGATGTAACACGTGCTAACCCATTAAAACGGCACAGCAGAATCCAGGGGGGTGTCTTCCCAAATGTAAACATTCCTAATTACATCAAATTTGCTCACCGTTTAAAATGGGAATTTCGTTAAATGACAGGGGTGTGTCTTCCCAAATATAAAACAGCTGCTGTTCCTTTAAAACAGAGATTCGTTTAAAATCTGTGGTTGTGTCTCCCCAAATGTAAACATTCCCCGTGACGTAACGTGCACCTGCTCTCGTAAAATAACGAGCACTGCTTGCATGGACGGATAGAGCTCCCTTTAAAACAGGGCACCGTTTAAAAGTTGGGATAGGGCACTATTTTAATTTTTTAAGGGGATACTACATATATATCACTCTTTTTACAGATAGTGATTCAAGTTATTATCCTCAATATTTTCCACTATTGCATTTAAATCAGCTTGAAGTCTATGTACATGCATTATATTAAGTTTTGCTGAAAAATATAACTGTTCCCCAAATTTGTAATTGCTCAATGATATCAAATCATAGGCAGCGCAATAGCGCTGCCTAAGTAAACAACAATGTTGGCACAATGTATTGTTTTTTTTCTTGGTCTTGAACCAGGGCACTTCGAATGAAGGAGTTGTCGTAGAAACTTCAAAAAGGGCTCATTCGATTGGAAATTTGAGTGGCTAGTGCACTTTGCAATAGTCGAAAGTGATTAGAGGGCAACTGCCCTCCCCCCCACGCCATTCATTCCCCCATACACATCCAATCGAAATTTTGAGATAGCCATATTGTTCAACGTAGTTGATTTCCTGATACAAAATATGTTTTTGAGGAGGTTACTCTGTAGCGATAAAAAAATTGAGTGGGTGTTGATTTTGATAAAAAAGATTGACCGCGTCGAATGTAGTATTTTACATTAAGGCTGCGAACTTACACCTTATAAGTTCTTCGATAGCGCCACTTATAGCGCTAAAGATTGTGCCACCGAGGCCTGCGCCACAGCAATGGGGAGTAATGTTAATGGTTGACCGCGCCACCCGCTGAAAGCGAGAAAATAAAATATGTAGCTATATAAATGTAACCTCTTTTCCTTGAGTTATCTAGAAATCAATTACCTCTAATGTTATGTAGAAATCAGATCCCTGGGAACGTACCTTGGAGAGATACGAACTAATTACCTGTCGTGCGACTAGATACAGACCTATAAAATAAAATAAACACGAATTGAAAAGCAATAGATTTATTTTGACTTACATATTAGGTGTACCGCAGTGGTTCACTTCAACTGGCAACAATGGTGACTGAGATAACAATAATGACTTTGAATTGCAATGCCTGAACGCCGAAATAAATTTAATTTACGAATGCCTCGAAAAACACTTTTTTTCACTATATCACATCACTACAGCTTCTGCACTCTACCAGCTTTTTCACGATTGACCCAAGTCCTGTGGAGGGGGCCGCTAACTAGTACTTATGTTTGCAAACTCACTTCATTATGCTAACTGACCGTCCAATAATTTTGTTTTAAATATATCTGATGATTAAACGTTATAACTTTAGCTTCCTGAGAAACAATGTGTCTAGCATCTTTTATATTACCCACTATCTTAGCGAAATTCAAAACAGAATTGCGTCGTTCTTCGGCTGAGGCTAAAATGCAATTTCTCTTTTTGCTGATTAAGAACTTTCTTTTTTTTGAAACTAGATTTAAACTTAATTAGAGGGATTCGGAATTATCTTTAGAAAGAAAAAGATTTTATTTTTTTTGTATTTTAAAAATATCACATTTTACTCACGGTACATATTACCCTTCCTATTATTTAATGACGTCCCGTCATTAGGACTTGCTTGCCCTTGGGCTTTTTAAATATTTGCTATTTATTAACTATTTATTCTACATAATTTTGATTGATATTCTATTATTTTATATTTTTATTTTGGCTTAATCAGGAGTGCTAAAAAAAAATTTCTATTACTTTTTTTTATTTTATTATATATACCTTTCTAAAGTTCACCTACCGGACTAAGATTATCTTTGGTTCTAGCCTCTATACTATGCTAAGGATTTTTTTTCTTTTTCTACATCTAACACTGATGACTTTTACATTTCCAATAAGGTTGGGGCTACTCTACCTTTACAAAAGATTTTTGAGAATTCACCTTTTACAAGTTTTTTTTTTTATTTTGCTGACTATAGGGCACACTGCTTCTTATCTAAGCTACATTAAATGAATAGTACGACAACGCTACACATAACTCTATCTGATCATCTAACACTACATATTAGAACGATTTAAAACACACAACATTATGTTTACCACGTTCACTGGTGAACATTTTAACACTTTCACTGGGAATGTTTGCTATGTAGCATTACTGATAGGATATTGGAATTTTTAAGTTATCGAAGTTATTAAGATGTAATCGTATGTAGATTCTTACCTATTTCATCACCTTCGTGTCTCTTTATCCGACTCAATTCTTCTGTTGTAAATTATGTTCCTTCACTCTTTCGTCTTTGCAAAATTTTTAAAGCACTTACAATATTGTTTCTTCACCGCGCAGTTCGAGCATGGTTATGTTCATTTTGCTTCTCCAATTGTCCAACGGGAAATGATACTCCCAGATACAGGTGTATGGAATTTTGATATCAGAGTTCTTTCTCACCTGCTGTTTTTGGATAGTTCATAGGGTGCCTTATCATTAAGGGGTTGAACTCTGGGACTGCGTTCATTTTCATTCTTGGGATATTTTAAAGCACATAGAGAATGTAATTCTCGTGTAAAATTGTTCATTCGTGCACTTAGAGATTATAGTTCTCTTATAAAATTGTTCGTGCCTGGCTTGCGTCTATTAACTAATGCGGTGATTCCTTGGTTAATCACAGGAGAATTGAAGTTTGGATTTGGAATGGGTCGACATCAAACTTTAGAGACTCCTTCAACATGTTGTCTTTAACTTGCGGGAGGAGTATATTGTCACTAAAGGGTTAATCACTGGGGTTAATTTTGGTTTCCGTAATTAAATTGTTGGTTTCCATGTTCATTTTTCAGAAATTGTCTCGTAACATTTATGGGATAACGGAGATATGAACTTTTCACATAGCTGGAATAGGATGGATTCCGAGAGATGGTCAAAATGGATTCGACGCGTGAATCTGCGTCATATAAATAATTTTTGGGATCATCAAATGTCGTAACTATACAGTTCTATGGTACAAGGGTCCATAAGGATTATCATGGGTGATATTTAGGTACTTATATCTTGTACTGGTTGATGAGGTTCTCAGGATTTATGTGATTATATAGTTCGATAATGCACTGGATACTGAGATTCAAATATAATGTTACCTGATACGTAATATGGTCGTGGTCAAGGAAGCAACGATCAAAGGTAACTATAATTTTCGTTGACGAAGCTGGGATGAAAATTGCCTGGGGTCTATGGTGAGTACTCTTCGTTGGTTGAGGTATGATGAAAATAGATGTTACTAGGTTGTATCAGTACTGGACTATTCATTGTAATGATTGATTTCCAATATGTCAATCCACTTCCTGTAATAAAAAAAACGAGGCAGAATCACACGTTCCTTAAAACAAATAGTCATAACACATGATAAGCAATATGATTGGTTGCAATAAATGGTTAACGTTATACTACAGGGTAATATCAAGCATATGCCAATGTTAATATGCATATATTGTTTTTAACAAACTAGCACTATTATTTTTCTTATAAGAGATTACTTCTCTTAACTGTAAGTAATGTCCCTTATTATTTTTCTCGGTATACTTTATTACACACAATTTAACTTAATCTTTCTCAGCACTCATTTAATTCTATATTAGATTTAAAATAACCGTTTAAATATAAGTTACGCTCATTATTAAGCTTGAGGTCTAATTTTACAACATATTTCATGCCTGCCTTGTTCACGCACTTCTGTGCTGTTTGAGAAACGCATGTTGCAGCGTCATAACCACACGGTTTTACGTAAACGACGCTTACAATGAGGGAATGAGACATAGCAAGGACGAGTAGAGACCTCTATACCCACTCGTTTTCTAATGTCTTCCCTTTTTCTTGGCTTAGACGTTCTCATGGGGTTCCGGGTTTAACTTCTGCATTTCAGCCGTTTCCCCGTGTTCTTCTCTTGGTTTTCGCTTTCTTAGTCAGGATTTTTCCATAAATAAAAGTCAATAAGGTTCTTATGGTCAGGGAAGTCCCGAACACGAAACATACAGTCAGTAGTATGTTCCACCAGAAATTGGTTGAGAACAATCCGTATCTATTATCCACATACTTTAATCTTTGGTCTTCATTTGTAAATAGGGGGATCTGGGAATCTAGTGCTTCTCTTATTTTTGTAAGCCTTAATGCCCCTTTATTCTTTTCTATTTTGGACCATATCGAGATTTTCATTTCCTCGTTTTCTATATTGGGAATAGTGTACGACAGGTTAATTGGCTTGAAATTGATTATTTTGGGACTTATTATGTTTGCTCTTGTGGTAATTAACGGCGTTCGAACAATTGACTCTTTAGTTACAAGTTGACATCCTGGTTTTATGGTTATTGTACCCACATCTTGTAACAGTAATTCTGTCCTATAGCTTGGATTTATTCTTTCTGTATTATTATAGGAAGACAAAGTTCCAACAGTTTCTCTTGGAACAGAAAATAACCAAAGATCATTTCTAAGGTGTATGAATATTTCTCGTTTAGTACTTCCGATCATGGCTTCGCATGAATCTGGCATTTCTTCCTGTTGGGTGTCTTTCAAAAATATATGTCTAACATACAAGATCCAGATTTGACATTATAAATAGGTAACGTAAGCTGGCATACTAGGTTTTTGAATAATACGCAATCTTTTAAGTCTTGTGGATTGGCTAGGGCGTATTTTCGTCTATCTTGATCAACAAGCTAATACTCTGCTTCAAGTGTGATAGTCATAAATGAATTTGTCTTCTTTATGTTAGCGAGGAAGGTCGAAATTTTGTAAAAGTCGTAAACGGATTGTTGGTTTATCAATGGAATTGTTACTACTGCATATAACTGTTCATTTATTTCCGTGATGTGGACTTTTAATTTGGTATAGTAAAGAAATAAATTTGCTACTTCTGGCTCTACGGGTAAATGTAAACCAAATGTTAGGTTCCTTTTTATTTCGTCTAACATACTTTTTAGGTGAGAAGGATCTACTAGGTCGTAAGACAAAGTTCCTCTCGTGAGGGCAAATAACGCGAACTCGAACTTACTAACATCTGTCGCCAGATTTAGTAGTGACATGATAATTGTGTCGAGTGATACCATGGTAAGGCTCGCGTCTGCCACCACGCGGTCCACTTCGTTCCTTAAATAATTCATTACGTTTACAGTTTTTGAGATCTTCTTAGATATCATTTCGATTTTATCTCTCTGGTAATTTGCTACACTGGGTTGTATCTTCTGAACGTGTAATGTTACGGTCATGGCATTATTCAACTTTCTTACATTTTCCCTCACGCTGTTTAGGTCATCCTCCGTTGTCAAACCAAAAAGGCAGGAGGCGAGTTCTCCGATGATGGGAATTAGGCCCGTAGACCTACGGTATTTATTTCTTCGAAAGAATACTTCAAAAATCTTCGTGGTACTTTGTTTTAATTTTTGTATTTCCGTATTAAATAATTCTAATAAGGTTTGTGGTCTTTGTCTATATAATATTAGGTAGGCTTGATGAGTTGAAACTTTTTGGGCGTTTTTCTCATTTAGATTGGGTAATGGTTGTTCGTTTATCATTGTGTAATTTCCATCATAAGGTTTTTCTTTCCCTGTAGTCAGTAATTTAGGATTTTGCATGGATTTCATTTTAGTAAAGTCTCTCGATAAGTATTCAACATTATCCACTGATCTTTTCCTTCTGTCTTCCTTGGTGCTCGTCCCAAGTGCCATGTCAACTTCTACCATTTTCTTATCAAAGTCATCTATTACGAATTTTGATTTTGTTTGGGGACAACTGAAGTTGGTAACTCTTTATTATCTTTACTATGCATTATTTTACTGGCCTGTAATCCTTTGTCCGACCTAAGAAATTGAAATATCGATTCTTTCAGTTCATTCGTGTTTTTTCTAGTCTTGTTACTTGTTAAAACAAGGTCTCGAAGAGTTTGGGGTCCAATTTCATAAAAATTTTCCATACGTCATGGCCAGCTAGCAATGAATTTTCATTCTTGAATATTACTCCATGTTTTACAATATCTTGGGCCACTGCGTGAACAACGAGGATTATGATGATATTCTTAAGCCTCATCTTATTGTTTGTTTCTAGAATTAATTTATCATTAATTTTACCCATTTTTTGCAAATTTCGTTTATTTACTACTTTGTTATTATTAATTTTTTTTCAAAGGCACTTTAGGTTATTTTATTACACAACTGTTTCATGGTATTGGCCAAATAAAACTGATTTGTAAGCGTAAAACAGAATTTCTGTCTATGAAAAAAATATTTTAGGATTAGAAAGGTTATGGAAGTAAAGTTAGGACTTCCAAGCTTTATTCTGGTTGTGATATGCCTTTATGACTAGTTGAGATATACCTTTAAAGCTTAGCTAATAATCGCCATACAATCTAATTTTGAATTATATTTTTCGAGTAAGCAACACATAAATAAGTAAGCGAGCAGCACATAACTACACTGTTATCCTATATTTTTTTTGTAGGCCTAAAATTATTATAATCCGCACTAAGACAAAATAGTTTATATATGTGAGGTTTACTTCTTCCACAGTTACATACTAATAGGTGGTTTTGAGTTTAGAATTTTTTCTTCATTTTCTTGTTATTATTTTTATAGGCGTCTCTTTTTCTTTGGTAAGTTTTCATACATTTTAGAAATATCTTACTACCAAGGGATTTGTATTCTTCAGATTCAGGGTCAAATAAAATTTGTTTGTAATATTAAATTTCCGCTAAAGGAAGATGTATGCCTTCATATTTGACACATTTGGCATTTTTTTCGAGGTTATAGCAAATTTTGGTGGCTCTGCATTTATCAAGAAGTAAAAGGTCTGTTTGAGTGGGTCCCTTGGAATAGAAATACTTGATATTGAGGTTCTTTTGTAGGCGTCTTATCAATAATTGTAAACAGCCAAGTTGTTTCGCACTTCTTCTTCTATATTTTGTTTTGACTTCCCCTCTAGCCGGACGATACTTGGGGGTATTCACGAGTGCTAAACCATACTTATAAGTGTCGGGTGCATACCATTTGAGGTTGTATGTTAAATCCCATTCTTTCGCATATATCTGATTTCCATGTTCGTCCACGACTAACACAGCTGCCGAATATATAAAGTTTTCCTTCGCGTTCATTATGGTAATGAACTCAGTATCAATTATCACCTTTCGGATAGGTTTTGGTTTCATTGTCATGATCTGAAAATGTTCACAATTAGAACCATGAACATGATCACCTCACAATTCATAATTACGAACATGATCAGCTCATAATTAAACGCTTCTGTACTGGTATTTTTTTGTTTTTGATGACATCAGCCTTTATTACAATGAGGGTTGATTTTTCATATAAAATCCGAGGAGACCACCAAAACCCAACAAATTAAACGCTGCCTGGGCTTTGAGTTCCTCCCCAGGCTTCCCACAAAACGTGGCCCAACACCAATTGTCGTCCTCAGTCGACCGCGAGCTTCCTACCTCAGACCTCAGCTTCCTTTCTCGTTAGCCACTTATATCTTGAATTAAACTATATCACTTTACGGTTGATCTTACTGCTTTGGGGGTACTATTTGGGAGTGCAATATGGGAGAGGCATATGAGACATTGTTATTTTTATGAAAACTCTTAGTCCGACCTTTGGGTTGTTCCTTATAGTTAACAGTGCCTGTACAAATTTTCAATTTAATTTCTTCCTGGAGTCGGGAGATTTGGGAGCCAGTCTTATGGCTCGAAGTATGGCCTGGGAAACTTCAATATTGTTACCCACCATACTCCAAACCGCCAGGCAACGCTCCGACTTCTTTTAGCTGGACTGGATACATCGTACAGGAATGGTACTTTTAGATTTTTACTTGTGAGCTAGAAGTTTTTAAGCTATTATTCCTTTGTGATGCCTATCCATAAGAAATCTTTTTTTTATTTTTAACGGTATTTTAATCTGTCCGGTTTTTTAACCGTTCTACCTGACTGTGTCGTTACTTTTTCTTCTGTTTCTTGCGGTTTTTTTTGTGTTGCTAGCGAAATAAGATCAAACTTTTTGTATTTTTTTCAAAAATTCTTGCCCTTTTTATTTTGTTTCTTTCACGTGCGCAGCGGCTGATGTCGGTTTTAATTTTCTGTTTCTTTAATTACTATATGGTCTGAGTCACCGCTAGACTCTTCGGAACTGGTTTCCAACGAATCCACATTAGAACTTTTAGAAGTGACACTTCGCATTTTTGAGGTGTTACCTCCCCTTCCTTCGTAAATTTCTACTCCTCTGGAAGTAGAAGGTTCATTCTCTAAGTTATCGCTTTGAGTTTTCAACTCGGGAGATTTGAAAGATTCTTGAGAGCTTTGAGAGGAATCAAGAGTTTTTGCGGGGTTCCTCCAATGTTTAAATGCCATGTCTTCAAGGGGATGGGGCATTCTTTGCACTAGTGTTTCCCTCCATGAAGTCCACTCTTTAGGCTTGACCGTGGACACAGTTATATCATGATATTGTCCTTGCTGGTCATTCTTGGGAGTTTGATTTTTAGGTAATGCACTTTGATTCTTTTTTATCGGGAAATTTATTAAATCCATAGCTTCTCGCAGATTTGTTTTAGTTGAATATTTGGGAGGAGTTTTCTTTACAGTAATACCCGGAGTTTCTACCGCTCTGTTCAATTCCTCCTATAATGACAGGGGCCTCTATATTGGTGTTGCAGGGGAAACCATATCGTCTGGAAATCTTTTGGGAGGACAAGGGGTCGAAACTCTATCAGGGAAAAATTGGGTTTTCGGATATATCGTATAATCTAATTCTCCTGCGCTCTCTGATGATGAACTTTTTAGATCTTTTGGCGTTTCTATTCTTACTGGTATTAGTAATTTTCTCTTGGGAATAACTAGATTTTTCATAACGAAAAATTCTTCAAAGTTTTCCTCGTCACTATCATACTCGAAATAGTCTTGCTTGAAATTAAAGGGTTTTAGCTCTGCCAATCTTGATTTAGGGGGCTCATTTTCTGCATCTGACGAATCGGTAGACGGAGGGCGCGAAACCCATCTTTCTGGAAATTTGGCTTTTTTTATTTGGCTAACATGTGCCTTGTAAGTTCTTCCACTATCGGGGTTCTCCATTTTAAAAGTATAATCGTTATCGTACTTTTTGATTATTCTGTACGGTCCAGAATATTTGTTGGAAAGTTTTTTGCCTTCTTTCTTTGCCTCGTTCTTCAGGTAGACGCAATCTCCTATCTTGAAATCTATGCTCCCCTTGACTTTGGGTTGGTTTCTTAGCTCTTGGTTTATTTTACATTTTTCTAACTCTTGCCTAACTATCTTATAAGTTTTTCTCATCCTATATATGAATTCTTGTTTGTAATCCTCCGAGTTATTGTAATATTTCCGGGAATCGATAATCTCATCATACGGGATTCTAAAATTGCGACCAAAAAGTAAATAAAAAGGGTTGTCTTTGGTTGTTTCTGAATAAGCAGTGTTGATTATGTTGGTTAAGTAAGGTAAGAATTGATCCCAATCGTTCCTGCTGTCTTTTTTATAAATGCTTAATACATTCGAAAGTATTTTATGCCTATTTTCTATTTTACCATTAGCTTGTGGGTGATATGGAGAAGTCACCAATTTCTCTATGTTAAGAAAACTCATTAAGTCTTTTGTTACTTTTGAAACAAAATTGCTTCCGTTGTCACTTAAAACCTTATTTGGAATGCCAAATTTTAAAAACAATTTCGCCAAAGCCATACTTGTTGCGTAAGCGCATTGAGTTTTTAATGCTTTTGCAAAAGCAAATCCGGAAAAGTGATCTATAACTGAAAGAATACAAGCATGGCCTCTGTTGGAAACAGGCAAACCTCCAATTGTTCCATATAAATCAAATGAGACAATATCGAAGGGGAATCTTGCTACCGGGACTCTTCCCATTGGAGGATTAGGATAAGCTTGGGGGTTTTTTCTTAAGTTACACGCTTCCCGTGTACTTACAAATTCTTTAAGTTTTGTTATTCCCAACGGCACGTAAAAATATTGTTTTAATTTATGGAAAGTTTTCGTTACTCCTAAGCGTCCACCTATATCTGAATGAAAATATTCAAATGCAGGTATTATTAAGTTTTGGGGTAATACAGGTATTAATGAGGTTTGGTTTCTATTTGCCTCAGCGGTCACGATTCTATATAGTATTTCTTCATCAAGATCATAGTAAAAATTATCTATCTCTTTTCTAAGAGTTTTGAATTTATCTGGTAACGCATCATCATTCACAAAATAATTAATAAGTGCTACACAAATTTCGTCCTTTTTTTGCTTTCTTTTTATATTTTCTAACGACAAGGGACAATAGTTAACCTTATTTTCTTTTAATGTGTCATTGTCTTTGTTTTTCTTACATTTATTTTTGCTCTTAGTATTGATAGCGTTAACTTAATTTTCCTCAGTTTCCGACGGTGTATTATCTGGGTATCTACTCAAGAAGTCACAAGCTGCATTTTGTTTACCTTTTAAATATTCAAATTCGTAATCTAGGTCTTGGATTTTATAATCCATCTAGCTAGAATTCCCGTGGGATTTTTAAATGTGCGTAGGTACTGCAAGCTTTTATGGTCTGACCGTAGCATAAATTTTCTACCAATTAAATAGTGTCTAAATTTGTCCAAGTGGTGGATTATAGATAATAGTTCTAAGTTTGTGGCGGAATAACTACTTTCGCCTTTTGATAAAGTTCCACTCGAATAGCATATAACTTTTTCTATTTGTTTTTGTTTAGGCGTTCCCTCTAGAGGATTAGGGTTTTCTACCGGGATTATTTGCGAAAGAATAGCGCCATTGCCCTTTAAACTAGCATCGGTTGTGACCACAAATTGTCCGTTTTCGAAATCAGGCAGCGATAATATTGGTTCAGAAGTGAGTGCCTTTTTGAGACGGTCTAGGGAAATTTGAGCTTCCTGGGACCAGGTAACATTTTGGGAGTTCCCTTTAGTTAATTCCGTGAGGGGTTTCACAATTTGGGCGTAATTGCGCACGAATTTTCTAAAGTAGCCAGTAAGACCTAAAATTCCTCTTAATTCTTTCATAGTTCTAGGGAGTTTGAGGTTTTCAACACATTTTATTTTGTCAAGGTCTGGAGATATCTCTCATTGCGTCACCACTACTCCAAAAAATTTAATTTTAGGTTGAAACAAATTTACTTTTTAGGCCGGAGTTTTAAATTGCCCTGTCTGAACTTCTCGAACACCTTAGCTAATATTGCTAAGTGTTGTTCAGCGTTTTCTCCCATGCATATGACATCATCAACAAAATGAATGATATTCTTTAATTCTCTTAACAGGTGTAATAAGGATCTACATAGCGCGCTTGAACTTGTTTAAAGTCCAAAAGGTACTCTAAAATATTCATATGAACCACATTCAACCGTAGAAAACGCAGTTTATAGACATCTTTTTTGGCTATTTTCACTTGGTGATAGCTTTGGGTAAGGTCCAAAGAAGTAAAAATTTTGTTTTTGCTTGAGATAGAGTCAAGGATTTAATCTATTCTTGGTAAATAAAATTTATCGGTAACTACTTGTTTGTTGAGGGCTCTATAATCCACTACAAGTCTAAGATCACCATTCTTTTTTGGTGCCAAGATCACTGGTGCAGAATACGGACTTATACTAGGGCGTATAATTTAATTTTTTTCTAATTCATGGATTTTATTTTTTACCCATTCTTTATGCTTATACGGCAAACAATATGGCTGTTTTGCTACAGAATTACCAGTCGTAAAAATTGAGTGTTCATAAAAAGGTATCAGTCCGATATCATCTTCAGATGTGGAAAATACATCTTTAAAATTCCATAATAATTCGCATAGATTTTTCTTAAGATCTTTTATCCGTAATATGATCCATATTAAATTTGTTTAAGAATTGCGATTTAGTTAGAGGGTATTTGTTAATTGAGGTTTTAATGCCATTTACTAGGTTGAGGTAATGCCATGTACTCGCGGTAGCTCCAGAGTCAATTAAAGCCTTAAAGTAAATATTTGCCACACAAAAATCATTAAATATAGGTAACTTATTATTATTATTATCACTACAAGACGGTACTACTATCGGTTTGAACCTATAAAACATTCTAGGCGCCCTTTGGGTCCAATTTATGTTTCTGAGGGGCCTGATGCTTTTCCCCGTGGATTTCTTTCATGCGTCGGTGTCTGCAGTAGAGATTCAGACATGTGAGATTCCGTAGGCATATCTAATTGATTTACATTTGTGTGTCGATTTTGCCAGGTATTATTACGATAGTTTGGATCTCTTGTGCCAGTGCCGGGTGCTGGCGTCAAATGCAAATGCCGTTGGCTTGAAAAGTTTTCATTTCCCGTCGGCCAATTAACTATTTGCCGTCGGCTTGAAAAAATTTCATTTTCCGTTGGCAAATTTTCGGGATTTCTATATACCATTCTCGCATTAAATTGGCTTTGGCGAGTATTTAGGTTTTCAAATCGGTAATTAATTTGTCTATTGGGGGGAGGACTGTACAAATTTGGTTGGTACGCGTTGTAAAGTACCTATTGCCGCAATCTTCCCTGGCTATAGCCTAGTGCACCACTGGCGCTAAAATTTGTTCTTCCGAACAAATGGTTGCCATAATTTTGCTTACTACCGACAGCAATTCTTGGTGTGCGATTTGGGACATAACGGCACTCCCTCGCGATGTACCCAGGTCAATTACAAATATAGCATCTTACTATTGTAGGGTTATTTTCATAACTAAATTGTTTGACGGGCTGAAAACATACCGTTTTCTGCCTAGCGGGTTCTTGCGTTTTATTTCTTTGTGGCACTGGAGAGTTATCCCTTGAAAAGAAATTGGGAGACGCCTGATCGCCCTTGAAGGTCAGGCTTGCGTTTGATTCGCCTAGGCTATTTATTTTTGCTTTACTGTGATTAGCTACCATCGTATCAACTTCGATCAATCGCTCTACTTCCTGAACTGCAACATCCAACGTCTGAATATTTTTGGATATTAACATTATATATAGTTTTGGGAGTAGCCCTTGCAAAAAGGTATTTAGTATGACTTTTTCATACAGTTCTCCTGAACCTTTTCCGTATTTTGCTTCTACTGAAATCCGTATATTATCAAGATATTCTCTTATGTTTTGTGAATGGTCAAAGCATACCATCCCGTGTTTTAATTTATTTGTAGAACTTGTTTCGATAAATCTATCTTTAAATGCCGTTAACAATCTGTCCACCGTATTTATTGGCAAGCTGGCCTCATCACCTATAGTATGTTCAATTTACTTTAGAAATGTTAAGGCCTGGCCTTTTAATCTTAATAGGATCATGCCAACTAAATTTTCTAGCTTTGTTTTTGTTAATTCTACAAACTAGGCCAATTGGATATTAAATTCGTCTATATTTGCTTGTCCATCGTACTGCGGAATAGACTTTGCTATTTCTACATTTTTCGCGACCAACTTTTGCACCATTAATAGTTCGCTTAATTCTTCTGACATTTTTGCGTTTGAATAACTCAAAATAAATTTATTTTTTCACCTAACCTATTTTGGGGAAGGCTATTATCTCTTATGAGATATTCTAAAGAGTTTTCCTATACTAGCGGCAATAGGTCTAATCACTTTACTTATATGTCTGTATCTTTCCAATGATTAAATTTAAATTACAAGGTTTATAGCCTAACTAGTTCGCATGTGTTCCTCCAATTTCCGACCGTGCCATTTGTAGCGATAAAAAAACTGAGTGGGTGTTGATTGTGGAAATAAAGATTGACCGCGTCGAATGTAATATTGTACTTTAAGGCTGCGAACTTACACCTCATAAGTTCTTCGATAGCGCCGCTTATAGCTCTAAAGATTGTGCCACCAAGGCCTGCACCACAGAAATGGGGAGTAATGTTAATTGTTGACCGCGCCACCCGCTGAAAGCGAGAAAATAAAATATGTAGCTATGTAAGTGTAACCTCTTTTTCTTGAGTTATCTGGAAATCAATTACCTCTTATGTTATGTAGAAATCAGATCCCTAGGAACGTACCTTGGAGACATACGAACTAATTACCTGTCGTGCGACTAGATACAGACATATAAAATAAAATAAACACTAATAGAAAAGAAATATATTTATTGTGACTTACATATTAGGTGCACAGCAGTGGTTCACTTCAACTGGCAACAATGGTGACTGAGATAACAATAATGACTGAATTGCAATGCCTGAACGCCGAAATAATTCTAATTTACGAATGCCTCAAAAAACACTTTTTTTTCACTATATCACATCAATACAGCTTTTGCGCTCTACCAGCTTTTTCACGATTGGCCCAAGTTCTGTGGAGGGGGCTGCTACCTAGTACTTATGTTTGTAAACTCACTTCATTATGCTAACTGGCCGTCCAATAATTTGTTTGAAATATATCTGAAGATTAAACGTTATAACTTTAGCTTCCTGAGAAACAATGTGTCTAGCATCTTTTTTATTACCCACTATCTTAACGAAATTCAAAACTGAATAGCGTCGTTCTTTGGCTGAGGCTAAAATGCAATTTCTCTTTTTGCTGATTAAGAACTTTTTTTTAAACTAGATTTAAACTTAATTAGAGGGAGTCAGAATTATCTTTAGAAAGAAAAAGATTTTTTTTTTTGCATTTTAAATATATTACATTTTACTCACGGTACAGCTCCCCCACAACCCTCAGGGCAAGTGTTTTAAGTTATGCCCTGAGGGCAAATAAGAACGATGTCGGCAAAATGCATCATTTATTATTTTCTTCCCTTAGACCAGGTAACTTCGTATCGAAGAAGTTGTCGTAGAGACATCTAAAAGGGGTCATTCAAATAGAGTTTGGAGTAGATTGTGCCCTTTTTAACAGTCGATAGTGATTTGAAGGCAACTAACACCCCTTCCACGCCCAGCATTTCCCGAAACACATCCAATCAAAATTTTGAGATAGCCATTTTGTTCAGAGTAGTTGATTTCCAAATAGAAAATTTGTTTTTGAGGAGGTCACCCCACCACAACCCTCAGGGCAAGAGTTTTAAGTTATGCCCTGGGGGCATATAAGAACGATGTTGGCAAAATGTATTATTTTTTTCCTTTGGACCAGGGCACTTCGTATCGAAGAAGTTGTCGTAGAAACTTTGAAAAGGGCTCATTCAATTCAAAATTGGAGGGGCTTATGCCCTTTTTAAAAGTTGAAAGTGATTGGAAGGCAACTAAAACCCCCTTCACACCCAACATTTCCCGAAACACGTCCAATCAAAATTTTGATATAGCCATTTTGTTCAGCGTAGTTGATTTCCAAATAGAAATTATGTTTTTGAGGAGGACACTCCCCCACAGTGCTTAGGGCAAGGGTTGTAAGGTATGCCCTGGCGGCATATAAGATTTTTATAGAAAGCGTTGTCGTAGAAACTTCAAAAAAGGCTCATTCGATTGAAAATTCAAAGGGTTAGTGCCCTTTTTTATAGTCGAAAGTGATTGGTTTAAAAATTAATGTTAAAAAGGTCACTAAGCTTAGAATAAGTGAAGATGAAAAAGTTACTTTGGGTAACGAAAAGATTGATCAGCTGGACAGCTTAGCTTACCTTGGTAGTATTATTAGTAAAGACAGTGGGAGCAGCAAAGATGTTACAAATAGAATAGCAAAGACTAAAAGTGTTTTTTCACTTTTAAAAAACGTTTGGAAGAATAGGAAGATATGTCTGCAATTAAGATTAGAATTTTGAAAGCTACCGTGACGACAGTGGCCAGATATGACTCTGAAATATGGGCGCTCCGAAAAAAGGAAGAAGATTTGCTTGAAATTTTCTGGAGAAATTGCCTACGGATTGTTCTTAGTGCCCGGCTGAACTGTGAAGTTCCACTTTCTAGGGCTATGAGAAAAAGGTTGAGATGGATGGGGCCCGTTTTGCGGATGAAGGATAATAGATTGCCAAAGATTGTTCTTTTGGCCAGCCGTCTAGGGCTAAACGGAAAGCTTGTCGTCCGCAGTTGGGGAAAGAAGATGTCATAGAAATATTCAAAGGAAATGGTAACTTCCGGGGAGGGTGTAGATAGGGAAGCATTAAATAGATTGGGATAGAGGAAGACCGTCCGTAGCTGTGTTGGCCTCTGGCAGCTTGGTGCTGCGATGAGTTGTTAGTAGAAGTGGGAGTATGTGTACTTGCATCTAGCAATTAAAAGCTTTGGGGTGATAAAAGTGACTTCTTTGTGACGCAAAACACATTTGAAAGTAAATTTATTAGCTTTAATTTTTAAGTTTGGTGGGATAAGTAATCATCTGGTGGAGAAGTTCTCTGTCAATCTTTTCGCTGTGCAAGCACGATAAACGAAATCTTTCTACCAAAGCAAGGGTAGTTGTGGGGGTTCAAATGGGAATATCTAATCATAATACATGTAAGAGAGGAATAAAGTAAGTTGAATTCAGCTGCTAAACTTTGGGAGACAATATTTTGTATTTCATGTTTTCGGAACTAATACAGAAAACCCCAATCAATTGGTATTCTTTTACTTTTAATGAGTTTTTGTTTGTGATTGTCTAGCTGTAGAATGCTATTTTTTTTTATTCAATACATTATCGTTTTCTACATTTATCCAGCAACTCGATCTATGCTATCATTTTTTTGCTATGAATTTTAGGTTTTAATTCTTTTCATGTTAATGAATTTTGTCAAATGTTTCTGGTTTTCTTTTTGTTTATAAAAAGTAGATTTAAAAAACAATTTGTGTTAAAATGTGCATATACATCTGATTTAATGTATAAATATAATGTCTGTATATTTACATTTTTACTCGTAACTTAAAAGTAAAAGCTGTCAGATTTGTTTAGTAAGCTTTACTGTTAATTTTTTCCATGTCTGTTTAATTTAAATTTTCTTTTAGAAGTTGAAAATTCTTTACCAGGTGATAGCGAGAAGACCTTTCATTTTCCATATCATCATTTGTCACCAAAACAGGAAGATATTTTTTTTGCTTAATTTACCTAGTATTTCTGGACCATGTAAATTTGAATACGAAACCCAGGTTCCAAATGTTCTAACAATGAAGGTACATCTGTGTTGAAGCATTGAAACATTTAAAACATTGTGTTTTCGTTCATTGGAATGTATTCGATAATATTTTATTAGACAAAAATATGACAATGGGACTTCATATTAAGATGGAACTTTTGTTTTATCTTATTCCAATGTGCATATGTTTGCCAAACTGTTTTTGTAGTCTTTCAAGAACATTTTTAAATTTTCAATTAAATGGTTTGGTAGGTTTCATTATTTCTCAATAAGCTTGATAATAAGCCTTAAAACTACATGACTACATAGATTATACAATTCAGGTGTATAGTGTATATGTTTCATTATAAATTAGCAGATTATTTTGTCTATTAATTTGATTTCAAGTTCAATTTGAAATAAGCTGAAAATTGACTTTTTTTTTATCTGAAGTGCCTAGAAGTTAGACTGAACTGCCTTTTTAGATAGAAGAACATAACAAGTTTTTTTAGATTTAAAGAAGATTGGCGAAAGTACTGTTTTCCTCAGGTCCTAAAAATAATATTTAAAATAGGATAAATTCTTTGAATATAGAGTGAAAACAATAAAAAAGAAAAAATACCGGATATTTTCTGATGACGGTATCACTGAATATGCGACTGAAATATCCGGAGCTTTTTTTCATTGCTTTTCACTTTTTATTAAAAGGATTTATCCCTATTTAAACTGGCAATTTTAAGACCAAAGGAAAGAGTCACTTTTTTGGTTTTCTTTAATCCAAAGCTTTGCAGCTACCCCCCAAAAAATTACCTTCAGCATATGATGTGTATTCTGTTAGCGCTTCCTCTTTTAGTTACAACAAGTCCTAATGTTTGTTGTAATATTTCCTATCCTTCAATTTTGGTTTGATTTAACGCTCTGTATACTTTTTGATTGTTTAAGGTTTCATTTTTGCTCTTTCGTTGCATTAGAATAACTGATTTTAATCCTTCATTCTATCCTTCACTTATGATTTTGTTCACCCCTGGGTATACTTTTGATCGTTTAAAGTTTCATTTTACTCATTTTGTTAAATTAGAAAAACTAATTTTAAAATCTAGTTATAGTATCACCTCGAGGGAGAGAAGAGGGTTCGAAATTAAAATATATTGTTAAAAGATATTGAAAGATATACTGCTCTTTTTAACTCTTTAGACTTTTAAAACATATTGAAAGATTGATTTGTTATTTTCGGTTTTTTGAGTTCTGATATTTTGTTTTATTCGTTTTTGAATTATGTAGACTTTTAAAACATATTGAAAGATTTTTTTGTTGTTTTCGGTTATTTTAGTTTTGATATTTTTTTTTATTTTTTTTCACTTTGTAGACTTTTAAAACATATTGAAAGATATATTTTTGTTTTCGGTTTTTTAGTTGTTGATTTATTGTTTTATTCTTTTTTGTTGTGTTTTTCAACTCTGTAGACTTTTTAATTTTAGGTCACTTTTCACCATTTTGGATGTGCTTCAGAATTTGAAGGAAAAGGCTTAGTAAATGATAAAACAGGCTTGAAAAGTTGCCTTCAAAGTAAAAAGTATGAAAAATTGAAAAGAAATCAAAGAACTTAGTTAAAGAAAAAGACTTATCAATGTGAGGTATGTGAGAAGACCTTTTCTCGAGTTCACGATTTTAACTGGCTCAAAAGAGTGCATACAGATAAAAAATCCTTTAAATTTGATGTGTGTGACCGAACCTTTTCACAAGCAGTATATTTGACCTCCCATCAAAGAATTCATACAGGTGAGAAACCGTTTAAGTGTTATGAACGTGACAAGACCTTTTCTCACTCATCAAATTTGAGCAAACATCAATGAATTCATCAAAACATCAGAGAATTCAGAGAAACCGTTTAAGTGTGGTGTTTGTGACAAGACCTTTTCTCAAGTAGGAAGTTTGAACCAGCACCAAAGAGTACATACTTTGGTGCTGGATGAGAAACTGTTTTCTCACAGGTGAGAAACCGTTTAAGTGTTATGAACGTACCAAGACCTTTTCTCACTCATCAAATTTGAGCAAACATCAATGAATTCATCAAAACATCAGAGAATTCAGAGAAACCGTTTAAGTGTGATAATTGTGACAATACCTTTTCTCAAGCAGGAAGTTTGAACCAGCACCGTAGAGTACATACGGGTGAGATACCCTTTAAATGTGATGTATGTGGCAAGACCTTTTCACAAGTGGACGTTTTGACCTAGCACCAAAGAGTGCATACAGGTGAGAAACTGTTTAACTGTGATGTTTGTAAATAGCACCGGTCAAAAGTCAGTACATTTTTTTTATATGAATTCCCTTTGTCCGTCGGCAATGTTCTCTACTGTTTGCCGTGTGATAGTTACAAACGGCTTAACAATCCTTGTACTTTAGATTTTTCCAACATTGCCACCGTTTCAAATAAGCTACTATTCAAGAAGATATGGTTTAGTCCCTAAAAAGGTATCTGACCCCTGAAAATCCCGTCTCCTCTGAGTTAATTGAGTTTTTGCTCCAAATTTTGGTGAGTGACAGCTCATTTGAAATTTTTTATCTGTCTGATGATAGCACTCCACGTTTTGAGATGAATGGAACCTTGTTCTAATTCTTTGGCCCTAAACATGGAACTTAATGACCAGGGCACTAAAAAAACTGTTTTGTTAAATAAGAAAGTCACAAAGTTCTGCACCACTGGGCACATATTGCATTGTACGATAAACCCTAGGTATATTTTTTTTCTCTTAATAAAAACACTTTATACGGCCCAATAAGCCGAGCAAGGCCAAAACCCACCTGTCATTTAAAATATATATTTTTGATTACTTTTAAACGGGACTTCTAGATTTTCAAGACTTTCAAACGCTGTAAGTGTTATATATTATGAATCAGAGAAAAAAGGGCTTTCAAATGAGCTACTAGTCATAGCACTCCACCTTTTGAGATAAGTAGGAGCCTTGTTCTAATCCTCTTGCCTTAAAGATAGAATCTTATGACCAGGGCACTAAGAAAAACTATTTTTGTTAAATAAGAATTAACGAAGTCCTGTACCAATGTGGCACTTATTGTATTTTATGATAAATCCCAGAGATATTGTTTTTCACTTAACAAAAACACTGCATATGGCCCAATAGGCCAAAGCAAGGCCAAAGCCCACCTGTCATTAAAAACATATATTTTTAATCACTTTTAAACATGACTTCTTGACTTTCAAACGCTGTAAGACGCATATATTATAAATAAGAGAAAAAAGGGCTTTCAAATTAGCTGCTAGTCCAGCAGATGTTGGTATAGTCAATAAAAAAAGTATGTGACCCCTAAAATCGCCTCTGCTCTGAGCTATTTCAAGACCTTTAAACACGGTAAGACGCATGTATTATGATTCAGAGAATAAAAGGCTTTCAAATGAGCTACTAGTCAAGCAGATACGGTTTAGTCCCCAAAAATAGTGTGTGACCCCTGAAAATGTCATCTGGTCTGTGCTCATTCAAGACTTTCTAACGCGGTAAGACGTATATATTATGAATCAGAGAACAAAGGCATATAAAATGATTTACTAGTCAAGTAGATATGGTTTAGTCCCCAAGAACAGTGTGTGACCCCTGAAAATCACCTCTGCTCTGAGCTAATTGAGTTTGTGCTCTGAATTGTGGTGAGTGACCGCTGATTTGAAATCTTTCATCTATCTGAAGATGGTACTCCACTTTTTGATATGAATAGGAACTTTTCTTCAATTTTTACCTTAGAAATAGAATTTTATGACCTGGGCACTAAAAAAACTGTTTTTGTTAAATAAAATAGTCACAAAAAGCTGTAACAATGAGGCATATTTTGAATTTTATGATAAATCCTAGGTATATTGTTTTGTAATACAAGAACTTTGAATTATTCAGAATCTAAAACTGAATGACATATTTGGAATATTTGTGAACACCCAGAGAGAACCAAAAGTTGGTCTCTCCTATAACTTGATACATTTCCTCGTTAAATGTGTTTGCCAACAAAAGCCAAATCTCTCCTCCTGTAACTTGATATGATCTATCTTTATCAAATTCTCTTTACCGATAGATTGCGTTTGCTGAAATAAATTGAATATATCTTTGTGACTAGTAGAATTCTTTTGTGTAAGCCTGCACCATCTGTGTTTTACTAACTTAGGCTATGATAACTTTCTAAATCGCCATTTAAGAAAGAAAAAAATATAAATTCAATGTACTAAGGTCAGGGTTGCCACCAAGGTTACGTTCGTACCATTTTTGGTATGTTTTAAATAAAACGGTACGCTTTACGTTACGGTCCTAAAAACGTTACATTTTTGTTATGTTTTTGAATTTATGTTACAATTATGTTACGCTTTTGAATAATGAGGAAGTTTCACATTTTCTGAGTAATCTATTTTTTTTCCCGTGACAAAATCCGCTGTTCTCATTCTAATTACACTGACATGAGCATCGACATTTTTTCACATTGCGGTCATTTAATCTTATCAAACAATCACTAAGTTATTAGGATGAGAAAATACACACTTTGCTTACTCGCATAGTAAATTAAGATAACATTCTCTCTCATGAGCATATGATTATCATTTGTTTAGTGACAATAGTCAGTTGGTCACCTCACCAACTTTCAATTTCATCAGTTGACTTTGAATCTTGTTCCGTCAACAGTCATACTAAAATTATAAGGAGAAGGAGTTAGTTTCATTAGCTAATGCTAATGAAATAAAACAAAATATGATGAAAATATAAAAATTTAGAACCAAATATTTGCACATTAGGGGGTGGGGGGGGGGGTGGGTAAAGCATAGTATATGTTAAATACGTAACCTAATCTAGGTACTTTTCCCCCCCTAAACCCCAAAAAACCATAATTTAAATATTGTAAACGCAATGACAAACCACGCTTTGCGATCCAATTCTCTACTGACTTATACCCGTTTTACTGGTTTCCTAAAGCATCTGTCTTGCGTGTGTATCCACTAATTGACTAGTACCGATGACATATGTATTATTCGTTCCGTAAGAACCTCACCCCTCCCTCCTTCTGATTGGTTTGACATAATATCAGGTTATATACAAAAGTTGCTCTTTTTATATGGGATTATGAACAGCTGGTATTGACAAATGAGTCATTTTTTGGTTATATCTAAGCATTGAGGAGGGGGATGGGTTAGTTGAGCCGGAATTTTCAATTTTATGCTAAACTTTTTCCAAATATCATGGTTTCTTTTTGGACATTATAACCCCTTCCCCATCTGCGGTCCCATATATAACTGTATAAATACATTTCGTCTTTGTGTCGAATCTTGCGAGGACATTTTTTCTTGTTACATTCTTTCGTGTTCTTTCATATTGTAAATTAAGAATTCTATTGGTTGATTTTTTTTTAATATATTCCTAGGGCTATATCCCGGACCACTAGGGGGTGGGTGTATTTTCAGAAAAGAGGCCATGATATTTGGAAATAGTATAAAATAAATAATTTAATGGTACTGCCTGTGTGTTTAGCATGTTTTCTTCATAAAAGGACAATCACTGAATATTTGGCTTTAAAAAACGGATAACAGTCTTGTATCTGTATAGGGTAGGCTTACAAATTACTTAAAAACTGATTCATAGGGACCACGCAGGCTGGACTGGGGCCCCAACACCCTGAAAACGTAAATTTCTTGGCATTTTCTTATTAAATTATAGGTTTTTTTTTATTATCCAGCTTTAATTTTTTTAATTAAATCATTTCCAGTTCATTTTTATTAACTCACTGATCCTTTTGTTCCATCTTCCTTTTATTTCTTTGTCACACAATTTGTTTTTAATTTGTCAACTATTTTTCAACCACTTCCGAATGTTCAGTTACTTCCCACTTTTATCAGTATTGCACAACGGTAAGAGCACATCCCGAGACTGGGTTAACTTAAGTTGTAATCTTGGATGAGACATTATATTTTTTTTAAATTGGAAAATTAAAAATTTGGAAATATTAAATATAATTGAAAATTCGGGGCAAAAAATCGATTCGTTTTTGCGTAATTTGATCTTTTTTATTTGTTTTCCTCAACTCATCGACCTTTTCCATTTATGCATTTAAAACCTAGATAAGTTTGATGTTTAGGCTATGTAAAACCTAATGCTTTTTGTGCCCCTCATGTTCGCTTATATTCATATATTCTTGAGGTAGGTAATTTCGGAGACCACACTGCCTTTCCATGACGATAAAATAAAAGTCCAAAATAGGGATAAAATCCTTTTTAATAGACAGTGTATAATAAATTTCACAAAAAATACCAGATATTTCGGTCACATATACAGTGACCGTCATCAGTAGTAAAACTGAAAAAGCGTCATCAGCAGTAAAACATCAGTTTTACTACTGATGACGGTCACTGTATATGTGACCGAAATAACTGGTATTTTTTGTGAAATTTATTATACACTGTCTATTAAAAAGGATTTTATCCCCATTTTGGACTTTTATTTTATTATATTCTTGAGAAAAAAAAACAATTCTCTACTTTTAGTTCATTTAGAAGATGAGTTTAATTTTTTTTATTGTTTGACTTCCTCCCCTAAAAATTCTTTGTATGTACGTAGACTTATAAGACCCATCAAAACAGCTTTAGGGTAACATTCTTGGGGTTGAATTGTGTGAACTCTTCTTTTATTTCTGACTTTCTTTTGGTTGGGAGTTACGATTCAAATTGCTTAACGGAAAAATGCATATTATGAAAAATATCTGTTGTGTCGTATAGGAACTGAAGACAACGATTGAAATATTTTTTATTCGATAAAATAAAAACAAAACAAAAACTCTGTCACTCGGAATTGCATAAATCTTCATATTGGACTGATGCAAATTTGAAGCTAGAGGAGGTGAGACTGAGCATATCTAAAATATTAGACGGGAAGGGAGCGATTAAAATGATTTTCTGGGTCTTTTTAAGAAGCTGGATTTATTAAGATCGTTTTTATTGAAATTTAACAAAAAGAAAAAAAAATCCAGTTGGTTTTCTTCATTTCTTCAAAACTCTAAAGTGTCCTGTGTTTATTGATTTGCCTATTTTTACGAATTACACATCAACTTTTGGTTTAAAGCACCAATAATGGCAATTCAAAACAACAACAACAAGATGAGCAAAATAGTAGCCTGGAGTTTTATACAAGCATCGGGGTGGGGGGGGATGTCTTTCTGTACCGCCAGTAAACTGGAAGAAGCACTTACAGTTGAATAAATAGGAATATTAGGGACGTTTTTTCACTCATCAATGTGCTAAGATCTTACATCTTTTGTATGAAAACGCTTAAAAGTGAAATCTTTGAACAAAGATCTTACATCTCTGGTCGTTTTTGTGCAAACGTCTTTCATCATTCTGCTCTGATCAGTGGTCTGAGAACAATGATGAGTGGATCATCAAAGTTCTCTCATCATTGTTTTATATGGCAAAACAGTGGCGGTCTTCAGACTTTTTGCTAACATCAGTCATGGTTCGTTTACACAATGCGGAAATTCATGCGGATTTAGCATTCCGTGCGGAAATTCCGTCCGTTTTTGTGCTAGAAAAAATCTCTAGCTTTCTGCAACATTTTGGTCAAATCAGGACGGAATCTTTGCAAGATTTTTAAATGAATAAAATCATGAGTATCGATTATCAAAAACTACACGATCTTGTAACTTTGTTTCAAGGCTACACCCGGCTTCTATGATCCTGCGCACCCAGGCTATAAGAAAACCAAGAAAAACGGTGTCATTTGGCTCTCTATTGCTCAACAGCTTTTCGAAGAGAGTAAGAACATAGGTCATGCTGTTGCAGTAATTTGAAATCTTTGCCTTAAAACGCAGCGTTATTTTAGCCATAGTTCGAACCAGTGATGCCAGGTGCCTGACTTTAGATAGCGCACCAATGGAAACGAAAATGCGCCATCGGCGCATTTTTGCTATATATTTTTTGGGTGAAGTTCGAAATTCAGGGTAAATTATATCTTGCAGGGATGAGTAAAAAAAAAAAAAAAAAAAAAATCAAAACAAAAAAAAAATAGTGTGAATTTTGCCTTTCAGAATACTAGAACTCAAAATTTTCTGCTCCCAGTCTCTGGCTTGACTGATATTTTGAAAGATAAAGATATTTTTTTATTGAGAAAGATATTTTCCTTAGTTTTCTGGCATATAAGAGAATTAAATAAAAAAGAGAATTAAAGAAGACATAACAAAAATAATACTTGCCAACATCTAAGGTGGGATTTTACATTCCTTTCTGGGTAATATGCTGAATTATTCCCTATCAACAATAGAAATTGTGATTAAAGAACTAAAAAAAGAAATAGGTAATCAATGTATTGGTCTTCCAATATAGATAAGTTATACAAAGAAGTGAAAGTTAAAGGCGCATTTGATAAAGATAACTAATAGATAGGATTTTCTAATGTAGAACTAAAGAGAAGCATGATCCTTGAAGGTCACATCTCTCCAAAATATCACTTAGGTAATGGTCATAAAAGTTTACTTCTTTATACAATGTTTTTATGACATTGAAATTCTAAGCTTCAAAAAGATATAAATTCTCCAACTAAGTTATGAGAACAAAATGTTTCGTAGCTTTCAAAATATAAATTAGAACGACAAGAACGACCAAGTAAAAGATAAGAAGTTAGACCGGCCGTTATTAATGCAACTATCTATAAAATTGCAGGCTAAAGACAATGTTCTAAGATTTTGTCCTGAAACAGAAGCCAGACATACATATGAGACACAATTATACTTGGCAAGGTCCTTCAACAGTTCAGATTGTTATTTTATTTGTGTTTTCCTTTTAATTAACTTCGAATTAGTTTTGTACATTTCTTAATAATATATTGTATTGATCTTCGACTAGTATTCAAGATCATTTTCAAAGTTAAAAAGCATACCATCCTTCTATATCGCCCAAAATTTATTCAAGACTTTAATCTTCATTTTCATTGTCATTGGATGGTTTTTGATGTCATACATGTTAATGGTAAATCTATTCAGCATAGCAGGTGTAGGATCAAAGTCCTTGCAGCACTTTCCCTGGCAATTTAGCTTAAGTTGGATGGTCATAGTAGAGTTAAGCATTTTAATCTGCATCCTGTTTCGAATTTTGTTCTTGATTAAATAAAAAAAACAAGTTTTTTAACTGAAAGTAAGGAGTGACATTAAAACTTAAAACGAACAGAAATTATTCCGTATATGAAAGGTGCTGCCTCCTTCTCAAGCCCTTGCTCTTTACGCAAAATTTTTTTATTGTTTAAAAAAACAAAGTTGTGAGACAGAGTCAAACTTTAGCGTAAAGAGCGAGGGGTTGAGGAGGGGGCAGCCCCTTTCATATACAGAATAATTTCTGTTCCTTTTAATGTCACTACTTACTTTCAGTTAAAAAACTTTTTTTTTATTTCTGAAAGTTTTTGAGTTAGTGGAGCTTTTATTTTGGCTCACCGCAATCAAAACGAAATTTGCAAATTGATTTTACTTTTTTTTTGCTAAATGGCTTTCTCTAAATTTTTTTCTGACTTAACTTACAAATTAACTTACGTAACGAACTCCTATATTCGTATATTTTTATTTCGTTTATTAGGGGGTTCGCTAGCTAGTCAATACCTCGCTCTTTACGCTAAATTCAAATTTTGTTCCAGTTCTTTAAAAATGACCCCTTAATCACAAAGGCCGTTAATTAGAATTAATAGCTCTGACGAAAGTACAAAAAAAACTTTAGCGTAAAGAACGAGGTAATGAGTAGTGGTCGAACCCAATCATATGCGTAATAATTTCTGCTTGTTTTAAATTTTAATGTTGCTCCTTACGTTCAGTTGAAATTTTTTATTTCTTTATTATTATCTAATTTCTGATCTTTTTTTAAATAATGCTTGGAATTCCGGCACCCCTTTTATAGCAATTTGCCTTCCCCCACGAAAACTTCCTACATGAAAATATCCTACCACGTAACACCTAACCCAACTGCACCCCACCTCCAACCCCAAACTACCAAAAGAATCCCCCCTGAAAACTTTGGTATACTTCCCAATAACCAATAAGCCTACTATATGTAAACATTGGGCAATGTTCATAGCTTGCAGACCTTCCCCCGGGGACTGTGGGGGATTATGTCATCCTCAAAGACATAGTTACTGTATTTTTCAACCATGCTGAACAAAATGGCTATCTCACAATTTTGATCGGATGACTCTGGAGGAAAATGAGTGTGGGAGGGGGCTTAGTTGCCCTCCATTTTTTGGTCACTTAAAAAGAGTACTGGAACTTTTAATTTCCGTTAGAATGAGCCCTTCTGCGATATTTTAGCACCACCGGTTCGATACGACCACCCCTGGAAAGAAAAAAATAAAATAAACACGCATCCGTGATCTTTCTTCTGGCAAAAAATACAAAATTCCACATTTCATTTTTGCAGATAGGAGCTTGAAACTTCTATAGTAGGCTTCTCTAATACGCTGACTCTGATGGTGTGATTTTCATTAAAGTTCTATGAATTTTAGGGGTGTTTCCCCCTTTTGATGAAACAAAGATTTGAGATCAGCAAAAAACCTGATTCTTTTGATATATCTATTGGTATCAAAATTCTGTTTTTAGAGTTTCGGCTACTATTGAGCCGGGTCGCTCCTTACTTACAGCTTGTTACCAAGAACTGTTTGACAAGATTAATAACAGAAAACACTCTCTTGACAAAGGGGTTGTTGATGGGTAAGCTTAAGACAGAAAGAGCTGCTTGAGCTATGCCGAACAAAGGTCAGCTTTTCCCACCTATTTCTGTATTTTTTTTTCGAAATTTGACGACTTTCTCCTTTGGTTTTTCACGCTAAAGATAATGCACGCTTTGATAATTTAAAATTTAGGTTGTCATGGAGCCTGGAATGCGATATGAGAATTCCTACGGGGTTCTGAAAATTCCATTTGTCTTTATAGACAATTTCCTGATTCTGTCAGAAGAAGTTGTCAGTAAATACTAGACTTTAAAATTTTGAGTTTTGTCATTGTTATTGTGAAGGGAAAATCCACCCACTTTGCGCCGAATTTTTTTGACATGCGCAAAATCGGCGCAATTGACCAATTTGAAAAATTCAATGCGCAATCAACTCAATAAAGTGCCCAAATGGCGCAAATGCGCACCACCTTGCAACTATGGTTTGAACAGAAACTGACGGATTTCCGCATGGATTTCTACAATTTCCACAGTTAAAAAAACGGGCCTATTAGGCCCGTTTTTTAGCGCTAAGATCTTACATCTAAGATCTTACATCTTTCTGCAAGATTATCGTCTTTTAACTCATCTGTGTTCTAAGATCTTACAGCTCACAGATGTTAGCAAAAAGTGTGAAGACCGCCACTGTTTTACCATATAGAACAATTATGAGAGAACTTTGATGATCTACTCATCATTAGGCCTGTTTTTTCACTCATCAATGTGCTAAGATCTTACACAAAAGATGTAATATCTTAGCACATTGATGAGTGAAAAAACAGGCCTAATGTGCAAACGAACCATGAGCTGTAAGATCTTAAAACAATGATGAGTTAAAAAACCATAATCTTTGAAGAAAGATGGAAGATCTTAGTGCTAATAAAACGGGCCTAATATTTGTTAGAGAAATTGAACGTTTTTTGAAAAAAGGACTATCAAGTGAAGTTTCTTCCATTACTTTTGATTTAGATAAAGTAGGGAATTTATCTCAACCATGTTCCCAATGAAATTACCCCCTGAGAAAGGGAGATACTGATAGCCAAATGCTAGGCTCCATTAACAAGTGACCTTTTCT
>JAQQPU010004892.1:0-17830 GCA_029168905.1 Artemia sp. Kazakhstan ARC1039
TTTTTTTTTTTGGTCATTTTCTGCTGTTTAACAGCACACGTTCTTTATTTTTGAAATTGGCCACGAACTTGCGTATTGGAATACATTATGTGAACAGGCGATCTTTCTCCTTAAAAAATTAATTATCGGTTTTTCACACTAATTTAAGACGTATATGGCTGTGTAAGTTTGCAATTGACCAATTTAATGAATTAGTTTTCATTTTAGGTGTCCTTGGTACTTTAAACATTTAAAAAAAGAGTAAAACGAAAAGGAAATTATGGTAAAATCTTGACTGATAGAATGAATTGCATTCTCATGAAGAATGTATTATGTTTTATTGAATCATCATTGCGCAATTTGGCTTATATTCATGATGCAACTCAAAAGCTTTTTGGCAAGGTTTTAATCGATGAAGGAAAATGACACGCTTTTCGGCTTTTGTAATTTGTATAATAATTAAGATATCTAAAGAAGCAAAATAGATTATCAAGTTTATATTTAAATTATTTAAATATGTTTAATTTTTTTTTTCGATTGTTTCAATATTGGCGATTCCTATATTTTGATATATTAAGATAACTGAGTATGCGGCAGTGAACTTCCAAAAAAGGCTAACTTGATCTTATGGAGGTGGGAGGGGGGGGGGGGCTAAAACTGATACGGTATGATCTTGTCCTAATTTGGTATTGTATTGGTCTATTTACCAACTTTGTCATGTTTTCATGAATACACATGAATTGCTTGTTTTTTCTTCTTGGAAAGGGGGAAAAAATTAATAAGGGTATTTTATTTTAAAATAATGATTAACATTTAATAAGCCAATTCAGAAAACGCTAGCGATATTTACACACGCAAAGCTACGTATTGATGAAAAGCTGAGTTGTTAGCTCAAGCAATTTATATAATATTTTATCTTTATGCTGCTCTAAGCATGAGTTATACCATAATTAAGCAATTTATAAAATTTTAGAAAATGGATTGAAAAAGCTAAAATCTCCGAAAAATTAAGCAACTAAATCTGTTAAACAAAAACTAAAATCTGTTAAGGATAAGATCACAAGACGATCCAATGAAAGTGGAACCTGAGGTGCGTGCATTAGAGAGGAGGGACTCCTGAGTATATTTCAGGAAAAACATAAATTCCTTATATCCCGTAGAACGTGGAACCGGTGGTGCATGCACTAGAGAGGAGGGACTGAGGACTATACGCCCCTTCTACTGATTTGTGGAGAACATAAATACCTTATATCCCATAGAATGCGGAACTGGCGGCACATTCATTAGAAAAGAGGGACTCAGGTGTACAACCCCTCCCTTCTTCTTAAAAAAATTACTAAAAACAGTAGTTGCTATCTCTGATGGTGAATTTTTCTCTTTAATACAAACGGATTATGCTATGGTAAAATTGCTATTTTGTCAGAATTCTTAGTTAATTACAGTTAATTGCAATAAATTACAATGACTTATTGAGTATGCACAATTATATTGGTGTGTTAAACGTAATTTTGACAACAAAATTAACTGCGTTTTAGTGTTTTATCGTCTATCCCCAATTCAACCCTTTTGCTCCGTAAATTTTCTGAAAATATAAAATGGTATTTCCTTCTCCAACGTCCTTCTTTAGAGTCGCAGTCCTCCTGCCGAAGGGCAGGGGGTAAGTATGCTCAGAAGTAAGGCAATTGTATAGATTCTTTTTCGTGCAGGTAACGAGACTGTAGAAGACATTGCTGCACGATTGAACATCCCAGTTTCTGAAGTCAATCCTCGCGATGCCAAGGCCGCTGTTGTTCATGGTGGTGAACTCCGTGACATCACTCCTGAAGCACTAGACGAAATCCTTCGCCACCACCCTGAAATTGTGTTCGCTCGTACATCTCCTCAGCAGAAACTTATCATTGTTGAAGGTTGTCAAAGGCAGGGTGCTATCGTGGCTGTAACTGGTGATGGTGTGAATGATTCCCCTGCTTTGAAACAGGCGGATATTGGTAAGTTCAGCAATATCCGCATATAAGTGGCATAAAAGTATTTACGCGTTCGGTTTAATTTAGTTTAGATTTTATATATTGTTTTTTCAGTTGATAAACCCTTCCAGACTTGAAGCCAGAATTTTTGGACCTTTCTTATTATTAAAAGTTTTTGTTTTGCTTTTTTCCACTGTCTTATTTAAAATATTATACCTTTTATTTTATATGTTCATTTAATTTTTAAATGAAAAGGCAGTGTGATTTAATAAATTATTTATTGATATTGATTAGTCCTTCTGTTTTCAATTGGTTTTCTTTAAATCCTCCAGGGATTAAACGTTCAGAAATTTGATCTCCAGAACGTGAAATACCAATTTACAGGTATGGCATTCATCCAGTACATACTAAGCTGTGAGTATTATATGCTTTTATATGCTCACCATCTGATTATTATCCCTAATTTCACTAAAAAAAATTCTATGTATGATTGGGAGCATACAGTTCATGAAAACTTAACTGATTTATGGAAATTTTGATATCGTATAATTCAACAAAATTCCCCCGGTTTATTCTTTGATCATACGTACCTGAAGTGTGGGAGTTCCAAGTTTCTCCTCCCCCCAAATAGGATAAACGCATAAAAATAGGGAATTTTAAAGTAAATTAATGTCTGAAAGTCTCCGAAAAATTCGGAGATTTCGGAAAATGCATTAAATTACAGAAAAAATCCTGAAAACTTTGGAGATTTTCGCTTTAAACTCAGTTACTGAAGTCCTGTGTTCTAGATTGAAATTGACGTGAATGGAGTTTTTTCTCAAATAGTTCTTAGAAATTTCCACTGGGCCGTTTTCTAGCGTTACTAGTGGCTCTTTAACGCGTATCGAGGTATTATGTGTCTGTACTATGTAATGTATGTACAGAATGTATGAATTGACTTGCACTGGAATTATTGGGAAGTAAGAGAATATGAACAAGTTTGAATATCAATTCAAGTTTGATTATTGATTCTATGGATATTTCATTAAGATATATTACAGCCATTTACTTAAAACTGTTTAAAGCTTCAAATATTTTTTCTGTTTGATATTGCTAGTATTACTAATAGCAACAGCTCACTCTAGGGCCAAGCCGTCTGAATCCAACGCAGATGTGTATGCTTCTTCTTCATCACAATATTTTCAAAGCTTCACCTTTTATAGACCTCTCGTGAAGTTCCAGTTTGCTCTCAATCCTCCCTTATGATTATGACCTCTTCCCACCTCATTCAAGAAAGACCAGCTTTTCTTTTGGCCCCTGATAAATCGAAAAAACAAACAATTTTGGCAATCCAACATCCTTCATCTGCCTAACGTGACCTAGCAATTTTAAGCTTTCTTTAATTACAGCCCTAGAAAGTGGGACCAAACCACATTTTTGTACCTACGGTACGTCAAAAGAGTATCTAGGATTGTCTTTAGTCAATTCCTCAGGGAAACATTCAACAAATCTTCCTCAACCTTTCGAGGCACCCACACTTCAGAGCCAAACTTGACCACTGTCATTACCGGGACTTCCATATTCAAAATTTAGTTCACAGACTCATCTTCATATTTGTCTAAACTTTCTTTCAGCTGCAAAAAAATACCCGTTCTTCTGCAAATAGATTCTTAGACCACACTGGCTATTCATGACAAATGAAACTCAGAGAGGAAAGAAGACAACAAAATGAAAAATAAAATCAAAAAAGTNAACTATGAAGAAGAAAAAATAAGCAAATATTCCGACAAGGATCTCCGCCGAGTCGTCCTCCGTGCTAAACAAAAAAGAAAGAAAAGAAAGAGAAACCAACGAAAATCGAACCTTTCGAAGTTTACTTGTCAACGACAGAACATAACCTAAATAAGAACCAGGTTGGAATCAATGAAAAAGAAAACTACCAAGATGATTGGGCAATAATCCTTTGTTCACCACTACCCAGTACAGGGTCATGCTGAGTTGAAAAAAGGTTCAACTTTTTGTTCGGTTTTGAAAGAAACAGAGAGATTATGCTTTTTTTTTAATTTTTCCAAGTTTATCGCCAAGTTTCGGGATGTATGGTAAAGTGATGAAATTTTTTTTCTCAATTGCCGGGGTAGCTGAATCAAGGGGGACAAGCTCCCTATTTTGTTGTTTTATCTTTTTTAATCGTCTATCTATGATATTTTTAATGAGTTTGATTGGGTAACCATTGCAGAAAAGAATATCCTTGACACAGTTTAATTCAGAATTTATATGATTACCGGAACAATTTTTTAAAACTCTGTCGACTAAAGAGATTATTACCCCTCTTTTCACAGAAGGAGGGGCTACTATAGGACGAAACGGAATATCTTTCTTATGGATTTTAGGCAGACCATAAAACTTTGGGGCTGAACAACCTTTGGGGTAGAAATTTCTGTATATTTGAGGGGTAATTAGTCTACTATCTTTTAAAATTCCCAGTTCTTTTCTCAACTGCTGTGTGTATATGTCCATGGGATCAATTTTTTGGCACATTTGAACTCTTTTGATTCGAATCTCCAGTCCGCAATGGAACTCGAAGATTCAGGTAAGCTACCTTTCTTGGATGTTTTGATTATAAGAACTACTCCTAGCCTTGAATTTTCTATATATAGAAAGCCGACTCATAATGATCGATGTCTACATTTCTCTTCTCATCACCCTTCTTCTGTGAAAAGAGGGGTAATAATCTCTGTAGTCGACAGAGTTTTAAAAATTTGTTCCCGTAGTCATATAAATTCTGAATTAAACTAGGTTTAAAATGCATTAAACTGTCCCTTTCCCTAACTGTAAAAGTGTAAAGCCTACTGCGTCATTGGTGCTTCACTGAAAACGAATAATATTACAAACATTTTCTTTTCCAGTTCTTACAGCATTGAAAATAAAAATAAAATTAGAGTGAAATTAATTCTTAAACTGATGGATCTTTCAACAACTAATGTCATTATATATCAAATATTCATTTTGATGTTGTTTATACTTTCCAAGACTGTTCAAGACACATATAGTTTTCAGTAAAGCGCCAATGACGCAGTAGGTTTTAGACTTTTACAGTGAGAGAAGGAGGCAATACCAAAACTCTTGTTTGTTGTGATTTTTGTTCGTTTCAAGCTTGATTTTTATATTCAATTTAAGTTTCAATCGTTTTAAGACTTATTTAATCATTTATATTAATATTTATTGCATGTTTGTTTGCATTCAAATCTTTATTTAATTTCTGTTCGTTTTAAGTTTCATTTATACTTCAATTGCAAAATATTTTTTTTTTGTTTTAAGCTTGATTTCCATATTCAATATAAGCATTACTCGCTTTAAGATTTATTGATTCATTTATATTTTTACTTGTTGTATGTTTTTTTCTATGATTCTTTATTTAATTTCTCTACGTTTTGGGTTTCATTTATTCTTTAATGGTAATTTCTGGTCACTTTGAGTTTGAATTTTAACAGGTATTTGTATAAGCTGAGCTTTAGTTTAAAATGGCCTTTACTTTTCTTTGAAAAACTTATTTTTGTGAAAGTTTTTTTTTAATTGATTTTTGTTCGTTTTTGGTTGCAAAAAGTTCCAAGTTTTTGAAAATTCCTTATTTCAAAATCAAACTTAAAAAAAATCAAATAATCTTCATCAAAGTAACAAAACTGGTATCAAAGTAGCAATATAAAAGTGAAAAAAGTTTGCTCTCTTTGAAATGATCCCCCTTTGAAGTTTATACGACGACCCCTTCTATATGAAGTGCGTCTAGGAAAAAAAATAAGTGGAGTGCGGGGGGAGGATCGATCACTTTTTACTCTTAAAAAGTGAATTACAACTTTCAATTTCCAGTTAAATGAACCCTCTATGAAGTTTATAAGAGCATCCATTCCATAAGAACCATATATGCCCCCAGGGCATAACTTACAACGCCTGCCCCTGGACCCTGGGGGGTTGTGTCGACACCGGAGTTTTTTTTTATATGATCTTCGAACTATTTTTAACAAAATAGCTATCTCATGATTTTTAGCGGATGTATTTGGGAAAAAAGGGGGGTGGGGGGGGGGGGGGGTGCTGGTTACCCTCCAATATCTTTTGACGCTTAAAAATTGAACTAGAACTTTCAATTTCCAATCAAATGAGCCTTCTCTGAAGTTTATACGAGCATTCCTTCCATAAGAACCATATATGCCCCCAGGGCATAACTTATAACCCTTGCCCTGAAGACCTTGGGGGGGGGGAGTGTCTTGCTCAAAGATATAATTTCAAGAACTTTCAACTACGTTGAACAAAATGGCTATCTAAAAATTTTGAACGGATGTGTTTTTGGGAAATGGTGGGCGTGGAAGGGGTGTTAGTTGCCTTCCAATCACTTTCGACTATTAAAAAGGGCACTAGCCATTTAAATATCAAATCAAATGAGCCCTTTTTGAAGTTTCTACGACAACGCTTTCTATGAAAACCTTATATGCCCCCAGGGCATAACTTACAACCCTAATCCCGAGGGCTGGGGGGGGGTTGTCATCCTCAAAGACCTGATTTCCAGAATTTTCAAACGCGTTGAACAAAATGGCTATCTCAAAATTTTGATTGGATGTGTGGGGAAAAGGTGGGCGTGAGAAGGGGGTTAGTTGCTCTTCAATCACTTTTGGCAATTAAAAAGGGCACTAGCCCTTTGAATTTCCAATCTAATGAGTCCTTATTGAAGTTTCTACGACAAAGCTTTCTATAAAAAGCTTATATGCCCCCAGGGCATAACTTACAACCTTTGCCCTGAGGGCTGCGGGGGAGTGTTAGATGTGTTTGGGGAAATGGTGGGTGTTGAAGGGGTGTTCGTTCTCTTCCAATCACTTTTGACCCTTAAAAAGGGCTCAAGAACTCTCGATTTCCAGTCGAATGAGCCTTCTTTAAAGTTTTTACGACGACCCCCTTTATATGAAGTTCCTCGGGGAAAAAATAAGCAAATAATGATAAATAAATAATAAACATTGGAGTCGTATGGCCTTTACTATAGGCAATGCTATAGCGTTGCCTCTGATGATGAATTTTCATTTTCTGTATTTATCAATCTCATCATTTGCCGGATACACTAAGGTTAGCTGTATAAACTTAAAAAAACGAAGTTATTACTGTGTTATAAGGTGACGTAGTGACTTTGTTGCCAGCTCCATTTGAAAGATCTTCAAAATGGGAGAATATTGAGATGATCAACTATTTTTCTTTAAAGACTTCGGAACACTTTAGCCTAAATTAAAAGATCTGGTAAAAATAAATTTTTTCGTGGTTTGGCCCCCCCCCCCTCTCGGCTGAAGAGGTTGCAAGTATAATTACAGTTTGTATACACAAAAAAAATCTGTAATGAAGAAATAACAATAGGGTATAACATAACTGCCCATCTGGGAAGGGGAGGAGGGCAATCACCCTGGAGATTTTGGACTCTTGATGTTATCGAGCCTAAGAATTTAAAAAATATTTGTTCAAATATGCGTATATGTTAGTTGAACTATTAAAATCTTCATAAATCCAAGCGCCGTTTAGGATGGATGATAATATTTGACGGAAATATTTGATTGTGTGTTTTTTCTTTTTTTTTTACAATTTATTTTGATTAACGGTACTTTTTTTTTATTGAAATAAAAAGTAGTAAATAAATGAAAATAGCAATAAACAGAAGAAAAAAAGAAAAAAAAAATGGAAAAAGTTAAAAAGTAAGAAAAAGTGGTAAGCTATGTTTTATTGCATTCTTTTTTGTAGTGTTTTTCTTCTTTCAAAGATAGTTCATCTTCATTTTCATTACCAGCATTACACTCAATATATATTTTATTTTCCAATAGGTGTTGCTATGGGAATCGCTGGATCCGACGTATCCAAACAGGCAGCTGACATGATTCTCTTGGATGACAACTTTGCATCCATCGTCATTGGTGTCGAAGAAGGTCGTCTCATTTTCGACAATTTGAAAAAGTCGATTGTCTACACTCTCACTTCAAACATCCCCGAGATTTCCCCCTTCCTTTTGTTTATTTTGTTCGACATCCCCTTACCCCTTGGCACAGTCACCATTTTGTGCATTGATCTTGGAACTGATATGGTGCCAGCAATCTCTCTAGCTTATGAAGAAGCAGAATCAGATATTATGAAAAGAAGACCGAGAAACCCCATGACGGACAAACTTGTCAATGAAAGGTGATTATCTTATCATTTATTTATGATCCGTCATAACCATTATAAATAAGGTCTATATAGCAAGGTTTTAAGGCCTTTTTGCTTAGCCAAGGTTCTATTACGACAAATATGTTTTTTCTTTGGGAGAGGAAAAGGGGGTCATTTCATATACGGATTCTTTGACTAAGCATAAAACCTACACAGAAAGACTAGAACTTCTATTTTGCCAGTGTTTTCGAAAGTTTATGAAAAAGCTATCGATGGAAGACTTTATGATCACGTCACGAGCCTGCATTCATTGTATGATGGCCAGTTCGAATTCCGAAAGGGCCATTCGACTTCGCATGCTGTACAGTATCTTTTATAAAATGTTAATTTAGCTTTAGAAAAGGGTAAGTATTCTATTAGTATTTTTATAGATTTTAAAAAAGCGTTTAATACCGTTTATTTCAATATTTTATTGAATAGATTAAGAGATTTGGGTGTAAAAGGGAAATGTTTGGATTGGTTTAGTTCGTATTTAAATAGTAGGTCAGTGAGTGTAAATCTAGGAGAGAAGTTTTCTAGGTTTTTTCCTGTTTCATGGGGAGTTCCTCAGGGTTTTGTCTTAGGACCCCTGTTGTTTTAGTGTATGTCGACAGTATGCGGTCCTGTATTCCTGTTGCGCCTGTGAATTTTTCACCGACGATACAACACTTGTTGTGGCAGCGAAGACTCTTGAAGAATTGGTTCAGAAAGCAAACACAGATCTGCAAGGGTTGAGTGAGTTTGTAGGCACTAGCTTACTTAGCATTAGCACGGCAAAGAGTAATTATATTCTGTTTAATCGGACTGGTGTATTTCCAAATCTTCCCAGTGAAATAGGAATAAATGGTTATTTATTAAAGCAGGTTGAGGAAGTGCGGTACCTAGGACTCATTCTTGATCAGAACCTCAGCTGGAGAAGACACACTGATGTGGTTGCGTGTAAGGTAGCACGTGGCCTTGGGATTTTAAGACGCTTTCAACATTTTTACAACATTTTTCTCATATTTTAGTTCTTTTATATTACTCTTTGATTGCGCCTTATATAAATTATGGATGCATGATTTGGGCTAGTAATTTTACGCGCTACTAAAACGAGTGTAGCTTCAGCAAAATAAAGCAGTGAGGTTAATTGGTAAGTATGATGCAGAAGTTTTAAGTACAGAGTCGATTTTTAGGAAGCTTAGGATTTTGAATAATGATCAAATTAGAGATTTTCAAATTGGTGTTTTTGTGTTTAAGAGTTTGAATCGTTTTGCGCCTGATGTTTTTAATAATTTTTTTCGTTTTAATTCATTTTATCACGGATATGCTACGAGAAATGCTGAAAACCTGGTAAGTGAGCCAGGACGTACGGTTCGTTCTAATTTTTTTTAATTTTTTGTTCTGTAATTATTATTAACATCTCTTTTTTGTTCTTTATTTGTGTTTATTTCAATGAGGATTTGGTTAGTTGTATAATGTACTGATTTGGTGCTGGATGCGTTTTTCTAGCATATTTGTGCTTGGTTTGTAATCGGTCTTCAAGTCGGCATGAATTATATTTAATGAAGATGTTGAATCCTGAAAATTCCAAAAAATTCGTTTAGGCTAGGACCTTTTGCGACTGGATTACTATTAAGTTTGCGCAAGAACTAAAAACAGTGAGTCAGACTGAGTAAAAATGCATCGCAGAAATTTATTTACGTGACGAAGCTATGATATTCAAGTAAAAAAAAAAAAAAAAAAAAAAAAAAATGCGATTTTTATTTGTCTGGGTGTTTTCCCAAGATAAACTGGCAATGAGCCTTAGGAAAAGTGCACGTGGAACTAAACTTAGGATTTTTTAAGTATTCTTATGTTAGTTTTTATTGAAATCTCCAATGTCCCGTCAATGTCTTTGAAGTAGAACACCCCACCTTATGCCAATTTTCATCAAAATCCTCTGCCCTGGCTTTGGCTAAACATCAAAATGTTTAGCCAAAAGCTTTCCACTGAGCCCACCAAAGTTTGTGGGTGTTTTTAAATTGGTGCTATTAAAAAAAATTTCATGGTCAGTCCACATCTTCTAAACAAACAAGTAATTATTCTGTGTGTGTGCAAATTTGTTTTTTTCAATATAAATTTGTTTCTACGTAATTTATTTTCAATATCATAAATCAAAATAACTTAATTTCTGATTTTTTTTTTTAATTTACTAGTTTAGTTAATGATGTAGCATAATTAATTTGATAATTTAATTTAAATAATAATAATTCAATAAATTACGAATTCTAATTAACAGTTTAATTAGCTATTTTCATTCAATAGTTTTCTAAATTTCAGAATGATCTCAATGGTGTATGGGCAGATTGGTATTATACAGGCCTCTGCCGGATTTTTTGTATATTTCGTCATTATGGCAGAAAATGGCTTTTTACCATGGGATTTATTCGGCCTCAGAAAACATTGGGACTCGAGAGCCTTCAACGACCTCAGTGACTCCTATGGACAGGAATGGGTATGTTTTAGTTTTTTTCCTTTCTTTCTTTTCTATTTTACTCTTTCTTTGATCCCTTTCCCGTCTCAAAATTCTTAGAAATCTCACTTACTACTTGCACTTGTGGCAGGAATCAGGCTTTTCCGCCTCGCTTAGCGTCGATGATACTGGAGACCAAATTCGACCATTATGAGTGACCTTCCGTCAGCTGCACTGCAATTGCGAGCACCTAGTTGACAATCTGAGACAAAAATTTCTGACCCCCCCCCCCCCCTTCTCCTCCATAGACAAAAGGTCAAAATTTGCCAGGTTTTGCCAGTTCTTCCTTTTTCATTTGTGGCGTCTCTTCCAGGAGCTAACAGGTCCGACTAGAAGTATTTGACGAAGGAGGTACTCTGGTAGTTTCCATAGGACAAGGCCCAACCATTTCAAATGGCGTTCTTTAATAGTGAGTCACAACTTTCCTCTGAATGTTACACGTTCGACTTAAATTCAAGTTGGAGATATGGTCAAGTTGTATTGTGAGAATTCTTCGCAGGCAGGTATGCTCAAACACATTCAGTATATTCTCATGCTTTAGATTTACCGACCATGTTTCTCATCCATAGAGGAGAACAAAACGTAATAGCGCCATGGAAATTAGAACTTTCGCTCGGACGCTGACTTCGCGGTAATTCCGAAAGGGTTCCAGAAGGGAGATAATGACTCTCTATGCTTTCTATATTCTCTGTTGAATATCAAAGTCGAAAAATCCGTGAATACAAAGCTGGGAGCCTAACTATGAGAAAAAATTGAGTTTTCCCAGTTGAACTTTGTTCACGGTTAGTGAGAATGGTCCTGTGTGGTCAATAGTCAGATATTTATTTTCTCTCTGCTGACTTTTAAGCTGATCAGGTTTGCTGAGGCCATCACCACATCAAGCACGTTTTCCAGCATCTTTGGGTTCTGAGAGGAGGTTAAAATCATCTGCATAATTGAAGGTCAGTCCGTGAAAGATTCTGTTGGATCTTAACTCCTGGATAGAAGATAGTAAATTTTCAAGCACCCGATCGATGCAGTAATTGAACAGAGTCGAAAAGAGGACAGACACTTGTTTTACTCTGAACTCAACTAGGAATTCGTCAATTTCTTCATCATATACTCAAACTCGGCTAAATGACGTGACTAAGCAGGCCTTCCTCAGTTCAATCAACTTCAGCAGATTTTATTGAACTTAATAAATTCTATAAAAATCGCTCTTTAATTTCAAACGTGAATCTTCTAATATTGTAAGTAGCAAAAAATCTGACATAACCAAATGAAGTAGTCTAATATTCATACTAAATTTCAATAGTTCTCTGTCTTGAAATCATTTCCTGAAACCACCAAACACTTCAACATGGGGAATACCTGACTCCGTCTCAAGTTTACAAAGTTTGTAACATTTAGCCTTTAGCACTCTCTGTCTTTCTTTCTCAATTTATTTTTATCTCTCTGTCTCTCATTCTGTTTTTCTTTCTTTTCTTTCTCTCTCCCTCTCTCACAAATTCTCAGACATAACATGTTTATTATCGCCCTTTCACTTCTTCCTCTTTAAAAAATATCTGCGTTTGAGTTATTTAGATCTTCGAGCTCCTAGGAACCATCTTAATTATGCTTCTTCTTCCAGACCTACGATTCTCGTAAACAACTGGAATACTCTTGTCACACAGCCTACTTCATATCAATTGTTATTGTTCAATGGGCTGATTTGATTATTTCCAAAACCAGACGGAACTCAGTATTCCAGCAAGGAATGAGGAACAACATTCTCAACTTTGCTCTCGTTTTCGAAACCCTCTTGGCCGCGTTCTTGTCATACACTCCTGGCATGGACAAAGGTCTTAGGATGTACCCACTAAAGTAAGCAAACAATATACTCTTTTTCTAAAAGTCTTTGACCATCCATTAGGGTTGCCATGGGGGTTGAGATAGGGGAGTCGTGCGGCATTAAACGTTGCTAAACTGTTCAATCTATGTGTCCCAACGCTGGTTCTATTGGTGCGCTGGCAGCTAACATAAGGGATCGTGTACTGCGATAACACTTGATCTCTAGGTCCAGGTCAAAGTGCTACACTGTCAATCAATGTAAGACACTATGTTGTTACTTAATTTGCGGGTTCTGGTGTTAATCTTATTACCCTATGGGCAATTAATGTAATGGATGGTGTATTGCATTACTGATTGGTTTCTGGGTCCTGGTGTTCATCTTATTACCGTTTTGGCGATCAATATAATGGATGGTGTATTGCATTATTGATTGGTTTCTGGGTCCTGGTGGTAATCTTATTACCGTATTGGTAATTAATATAATGGACGGTGTATTGCATTATTGATTGGTTTCTGGGTCCTGGTTTTGTTCTCATAAGAAAACATGGCACGAAAATTAAGATATTGGGAGGGGCATGGGCTAGAAGGTGTCCACCCTCACTTGTTGGGTGTGGTAAGGGTAAAAAACGGATAAGTGGACTTATTAGTTATCTTTTGAGATCTTAAGGAGATCTTTTGAACCAGCATCTAGAGGAAATATATTTTGGTATGTTGGACATTGTGTTTGTGTAAGTGCGTCACAGAAATCAAAATTTCTTTTTTGGGACATAAGGATTAACTAGCTGAAAATCTAGTTGATGCTAAACTGATGAAACTTAGTAATTTGGCACTTTTTTCGCTGTTATGTTAGCACCAGATCTTCCCAATTCATTTATATTCGATGGCAATAGCTATAAAGAAGCTTTAGTCTAGTTCCACAAACTGTGATGATGTAAGTGATAAGCCACCTAAATATTAACTTGCCCAAGAATTACAACTACTATTTCAAATGTATGTGTCTCAATTATGCCTGAAAATGTTTTAGGCAATGCAGATACCTAAATTGTGAAACTGTGAAAGGCTCCGACTGATCGTGCTTCGTATAGGCTTATCGCGGTTTTCTGCAATACAAGTAGAACTCCTGAGTATCTTATCTTTCCATCAGTTGTATTCTCCACATACTTTGGTGAAAATCAGGCTGGGTTTTTAACTCGGTTTGGCATCCAGCATACCCATCTAAATTTGAATAGCTGAAGCTACTAAAAAAGCATTCGAGTTACATTATTACGCATTGAATCTGCCGACGGCCTTTGCTACAGTTCCCTGTTCCCTATCTTTTTTCTCCTCTTTTGCCATGGCGTCAATATTTAGGTAATTTTTGCTGTTAGGTATAGGTATTTAGATTCTTTTTCCAGATAAAAAGGGATAAGACGGCTTATGAAAAAAAATTAGGTGCATAATACGTACGCATAATATTTAAATCTTTTTTTAATGTACTAATCTTCAGTTGCGTTTCTTGACTTTAAGCCTAGACAGACATTGTGTTTTTCAAGCTAGAATTAAAAGGTGATCTGACCATGACTGGGATGAAACATGATTTTGTGTAAAACATGATTAAAATAAAACAAAAAAATCACCTCTTGCTCAATATTTAATATGATTAAGGATAAAAATCTTCTACAGTCATTGCTGGAGTGCTGGGCCCCCATCCTCAGCCAAGGGTGTTGACGTTTTTTTCGCTAGATCTATTTGCAGGACGAGAGCAGCAAGCCTCTCACCCACCCTTGCTGCAGCAGGAATCGGTCCCTGGGCCCCCTATTGCCGAGCAGAACATCAATCCAATGTGCTACCACAGGATCGAAAACTACTTAACATAACTTATTAGCTGTATTGACCGATCCAAAAATACCAAATTAAAAAAATATTCCTGTAAGCATATTAAATGTCAGATTTAATTTTTGTTAGCATGATATAACTTGATAGGAATTATAAAGATTATCTGTAGTGAATGCATGTGTATATGTTTTCACAACGCAGAAAACTGTAAAAAAAAAATAATTTTTTTATTGCCATTTGCTATATCTTTTGTATTTAATATCAATGTTTTTATAATTATTAGTTTATTGCCCTTAGTCTCGTGAATTTTTTTTTGTTGCTAATTTTTGCTTCAATCCAACCAGATAAGTTGTGTCGAGAAAAATTTCCGAGGAATTAAACCTTATATGTTGAAATACTGGACCAAATAAAAAAAAAAAGAAACACAGTTTAAAAACTAACTGCTGAAACAATTCACGTTCCACAATCTTTTTATGGTTTAAAGCCAATAAACAAGGATACCTAATGTGTCCAGTCCAGAGTTAATTTGATTGCTCGGGGTAACTCTTGGTCATTCCAGAAGTTTAAAATTAACCTGAGAATTACAATTTGTACCATTGGAAGACCGAAGGTTATACAATTGGATTAACTGTAACAAACCCTCCCAATGCCTATTCTTTTTAGGAATCATTCTAGCGTAATCGAATCTAGCTTTAGCGTCGTAGGTTTTGTTTAAATTGTTAGCTACTCTATGAAGGAATCATGCCTCATCTGTCCTATCTATTCATGATCTATATGATTTAAAAAAAAAGAGAGAGAAAAAGAAAGAAAAAACGGGTATAAGTTAAATAAAACAGTGGAACAAAACAAAAGAAAAAAAAAACACAACAAAACTTTAAATAATAAAATCTGAAAATTTTGAATTAACGTCGGGAGCCTTTATCAACAGTAATAAAGGGAAAACATGAAGTTAAATCATCGAAATAAAAATACAAAAGCAGCACAAGAAAAAAAAAACAACAAACAAACAAACACATTAATAAAACTCACATCTTAATAACTTCCAAAATGCTGCAAAACTGTAAAAAAGACAAAAGAACGTCTCTAGTACATCAGGCATTTCTCCTCTATAAATTCAGATTGGAAAATGACATGTCTTAAGAAATTCCAAAATACTGCAAAACTGTAAACGTCTGAACAATCAAACACAGGGTTGCCACCCTGGCCTGGAAGAATTTACTAAATCTGAGAGGAAAAATTTACTAAATCGCATCTGTTTTTACTAAATGCTCAAAAAATTTTTTAGCGCGCGCACCATCAAGCATCGATTTTTATTGTAGGAGGATAATCAATAGGATTTCCACAATTCTTTTTTCCTTTTTTTTTTCTTTTCCTCTTTTCTTTCGTTTTCATAGTATGATTGAAAATTCCGGAAACCTATAAGTTCAAAAATCGTTTTTGTAATGAAACCACAGTGTGTTATATGTATGCAGATACTAATTTCAGAATATTTAAAAAAAAGTCAGTTGAAGAAACGGCTAGATGATTTGCATTCACACCTGTCTTCCAAACCGAAAGAATACTTCGCAGATTTAGAAATATCTGCTAAAAGACAAAGATTGAATATCAACTTGTTTGGTATATTTGATCAGCATTTAGCATCAAGGGTTAGCTTTGAAGTAGCCTGGTTGTTTGCTCGAAATAAGAAACCATACACTATTGGTGAAGATTTGGTTAAACCAGCTGCTATTAAAATGGCAGAGATTATGTGTGGTCAAAAAGAAGCAAAGAAACTGGATTCAGCGCCCTTGTCTGCGAGAATTATGAAAGAACAAATTTGTATATTAGCAGAAAATGTGAAGGAACAGATTATTTTTGCATTAAAACAGGCTAAATATTTTGCTATTCAGCTTGATGAGACAACTGATTTTAGCAGCAATTTACAGCTGTTCGCTATAAAAGTGCAAACAATTTTAAAGAGGAATTGCTGTTTTGTTCTCCTCTCGACTTGAGATTTCGTGGAATTTATGTCTATAATAAAGTAAATGAATACTTCAATGCGCAAAGTTTGAAATGGGAAAACTGTATTTCTGTATCTGTGGATGGAGCTCCAGCTATGCTGGGTCATATAAATGTTTTTTCAGCTTTCGTACAAAAAAAAACAACCCAAACATTGAAGTTACTCACTGTATGATCCATCGCCAGGTCCTTATGGTAAAATATTTAGAACCTACACTGGAAATCGTCATGCATGATGTCAAAAAGATTGTAAGTTTTATCAAGGGACATACACTAAACACGCGGTTTTTTCGAGAATTGGGTCAGGACGGTGAAGCTGAATATACGGACCTACTTTATTATACAGAAGCAAGGTGGCTCTTTCGCGGAAATGTACTAAATCGAGTATGGACTCTCAAAACTGAAGTCGAAATTTGTATGGTTGATCAAAAAAATTTTCTCGCAGATAAGTTTAAAAACCCTTCCTGGGTTGCATATCTCGCATATTTAGTGGACATTTTTGAGGGTATAAATGTATTAAACAAAGAATTGCAAGGAAAGAATATTAATATCAATTCAGCGAGAGAAATAGTGTCAGCGTTTGGATTAAAGGTGCAATATTGGAGACAGAAAGTAGAACAGAACAAGATAGCTTCTTTTTCAAGGCTAGTTTTGTTTTTGGAAGATTGCAAAAATATCACTTTTGCTAACATCAAGGATATAATTGTAAACCATCTTATCGAACTCAGAAAGCGGTTTTTAGATTACCCTCCAGATTTCTGATAGATTACCCTCCCCTTTCATGTACGGAACAATTTCTGCTCGGTTTAAGTTTTAATTTTGCTCCTTACTTTCAGTCAAAAAAACTTGCTTTTTTTTTATTTAATCACAGAAAAGACAAAAAAAGGTCTCTAGCACACCAGATATTTTTCCTCAATAAATTCCTCTATACATTCTGTTCAAGGTATATTTGGAATGTTCAGAACTTGCTAATGGAGAAAGTTCCTGTGTAATTATTTTCATTTCTTGAAAAACACTGTTAGCCAGGAATGATGGGGAATAAAGGTTTCTTATAGGTACTTGTATGATATACGGCATATCTAATTTTCTTCTAATATGTTTCTCTGACACTCAATCCTAATGAAATATACCAAAGTAAGATAAAAATATAATACTTTAGAAACAAACATGGGCTATATATTTGCACATTAGGGGATGGGGGGGGGGGGTTGGTGCGGGTACAGTATAGCGGGTATGTACGCCTAATGTGTTAGCTTAAATATTCTGCATACCTAATGTGCAAATATATAGCCCAAATTATATATTTTCCATCTATTCTGTCACTTCTCTTTGTCTTGTCTCCCACTAACTGAAAGAAGCTAACGAAAAATAAAAACAATTTCTATAATGTGTCAATGAATGAACAACTTGAGCGGTAGGGCATTGTATTTACAAAGAATACAAATTTTATATCATTAAATATAACTAGTTTATTTATGTGCTTCGAATCTGGCCATGCATTTTTTGTTCGTTTTTGGCATTTCAATTTTTTCTTTGATATCGCCACTGTTTTTAAATCTTAACTTTCTAGCCTACACGTGAGTAGAGA
>JAQQPU010004892.1:29202-50033 GCA_029168905.1 Artemia sp. Kazakhstan ARC1039
ATATAAGGAGCCCCCTCAGGAGTAGCACCCCCATCTCTACTCACGTGGCTGAGCATGTTTTTCGGACATTTCAATGTTGATGGATTATTTTGGGAGTAGATAAGACTTAATTGTGGAAAACGATCAACATTTCATACCCTACTGATTACTTGTTTTCTTTCTTTTAGGATCAACTGGTGGTTCCCAGCTATGCCATTCTCGTTTTTGATATTTGTCTATGATGAAAGCCGAAAATTCATCTTACGTCGCAACCCTGGTGGCTGGGTAGAGAAAGAAACGTACTACTAGCTAGTGCCGTGGAGTCTGCTTGCGCAGGATATTGTATATCTTGCAGACTGTGTATTTGCTTATGGTATCCAGCCACGTAGTTTATCAAAATAGTCCCAAGTCTTTATTCTCTTAGGGTTCTTTGTCTACTGCCAAAACTCAGTAACTGTTCAAAGCGTATTGATTCATTTAACTGTATAAAAACAAATTCTGGCGATGGAGAAAGAATGAAATAGCACTTAAAACATATATGTCTGTTGTTTCAGATTTATTGCTAGGCCGAAAAGTAGGGTGGGATATGCATATTCATGCCTGGCTACTGAATTATCTCTCTTTTTAGATTTCAATTTTAAGTGGTATAGGGCTGTGCGCCCCTTCCATATTCCTCTGTACTTTTCTTCTTTAGTTTAAGTCAGAAACTTGCCTTTCAATGATGATTCACTTTTATTATGAAGTTTGAAAATTTTCTGTTTTTTTTTATGAATAAAGCTGTTTTAAATTTCACTCTTTTTGCCTTTATGATACTTGGAAAGGTTTAGAATCAAAACAAACAAAAAACTAAATTTACATTTTGAAATAGTAGTTTGAAATTTTTAAGTTGTGTAGACCAAGATGGCATACTGTTGTTTTTATCCAGGACAATCTAAAAGTACATCCTACTTGTTTCTTACACTTCAGTAACAGACAAAGCAGGGTTGATACCAATATATTTTTATTTCCAAAATTTGGAGCTTACTGCCTCCTCCTTCCTCTTCCCCTATGGTTCATCTGGTCTGCCGCGCCTAGAGCATTGCCCTTTCTACGTGAATGAAGGTAAGGGTATCTAATATCCGACTGGTTGATTGTACATATAGGATTTTTTGGTCTGACTTTGCAATGAGAGTCCGTTGAGTTTTAGAGTAAAACTGAAATCGAGAGTCTGCTTAGAACATGATTATGTACGGTAATACGAGCTCTTATCTGTTCAATTAAGTAAAAATTAGAAACAGTATGATAGTAGTTCTTGGGTAAAATACGTATATTGATGACATTTCCACAGAAATAACCAGTGATTTAACTATAACCAGTGATTTAGCCTAAAAACTGTAGCTAAGAGATAATAGCTAGCCATAAGAGACGCTCGAAACGTCACTTTAATTGCCATCCTGTTTCTGAGTTCCATCAAAAACTACAATGTATCAGCTTGGGTATGCTATAGTTTTGTTTTTGTAGGGCTGAAATTCTACGTAGGGACCCTTATTTTAACGATTAAATTTTGTGGGTAAACCTATTTGATTAGAAATTTAATTTCCGAACCAATTGGTTAGGAAATTACCCAGGCTCTTCGGGGCAATTGCATTGGACAAAAGTCTGGACAGTTGCTCTGGTTTCTAGGTAAATGGCTGACATCAATGAACCATATATAATCAGTTTCCATCCTTATATTTCGATGCTATCATTATTTATTAATTAAATATAGACTGCCAGATTTACGCAACAGTGATTCCAATCCTGTTTCATGAAGATTGGGACAGATTCAATGAAAATTCTTTTTCTTTTCCCGCTAAACTGATAAATATTTTACTACATAAGCAAAAATATCCATAGATCTTACGGAGTAAAGTAGACATCGCCATTTATACCGGGATCTGCTTAGAATTTTACGTTACGCAAGTTTGTGTTACGTTACGGAAAAGTACATAAGATAAGATACAATCTCATTGTAAAAGCCCATGGGTAATAACAACACACACACACACAAAAAAAAAAATAAACAAAATAAAAAGAGCCCGAAGAACAAAATATAACTTCAAAAAGTAAAAAAAAAAAACACAAAAAAAACAACAAGGTAACATGAATATTTATTGAGTCGGAGGTAATAGGCTTGAGACTGTCTGTGCAGGATTTCGACTCTTGCTGATAGAAGAGCATCGCCAAGTGCTGAAAACCATGCTGTGACCAAGATGGGCCCAGGATTGCACAAGGCCTCCATTCATGGAGGTCCCAGGGACTTCTTGCTGTCCGGTTCTAAGCTGGCTTAAGCACTTCGGTGTAGACTTGAGAAGATATGTGATCCCTGTCCTGCACTGGTATCCGGGATCATTGCTCTTCCTGAGGTGAAAATAATTTCAAGGATTTAAAGAACATGAAAATTGGAACTTGGAATGTTATGACATTAAAAAATGACTATAGTATCGACATTTTGACTGACGAATTCAGACGATTCGAACTGGATTTAATAGGAATTTCAGAAACTCATATCCCAGGGGTAGGAAGCATGAAATTAGGTGATATGGAATTTGTTTACTCAGGCAGGAAGGATGGGGTACATAGACAGGTTGTAGGGCTCATGATGAATATGGAAGCTGCTAAGTCTGGTTTAGGCTGGGAAGGTATTAATAATAGAATTCTAATTGCTCATTTTATGATTAGAAAGTTCAGGGTATCAGTTATAGTAGTATACGCCCCTGTAGAACCGACTGACGGAGATACTGGTGACTCAGATGAATTTTACTTACAGTTACAGGAGCAAATAGACAGGGTCCCAGGTAGAAATAAGATGTTATTACTGGGAGATTTTAACACCCAGGTTGGTAGAAATAGGGATAGATGGTATCCCAGCCTAGGTAAATTTGGTGTAGGAAAAGAAACCAGTAATGGATACAGACTTTTGCAATTTTGTAGGTATAACAATCTAGTTATAACCAATACGGTGTTTGGTCATAAAATGGCTCATAAGTTAACATGGTATTCACGTGATGGTAAGACAGCAAACCTTATTGATTATGTTATAGTAAACCAAAAACTGGCAGGATCAATACAAGATACTAGGGTATATAGGAGTGCTGTTATTGATGTTAAAAGTAAAGATCACCATCTAGTAGTGTCAAGGGTTAATTTAAAGCTGAAATATCAAAAGGGTAACTACCTCCCGGGAAGTTATGATGTTTGTAGACTCCAGGATAAGAATTTGAGAGAAACTTTCCAGGTACAGTTGAATACTAAACTTCAGAGTTTAAAATTTGATAATGTAGAAGATGGTTGGAATAATTTTAGAAAAATAATTTGTGAAGTTGCTGAAGCTGTATTAGGGAAGAAAGCTAGAACTGCAGCTAAGAATATTAGTGAAAAAGCTTTATGTTTAATAGAAAGGAGAAAGGACTTGTACAAGAATTATCTGAGTGATAAATCGTATAAAAACAAAAGAAATGTAAAGAAAGTGGAGAAAGCATTGAAATATGAACTAAAGAGGTGTGAAGTGGAGGCCATAGATAAAATTGCCGAGGATCTGGAAAATGCAGCTGTACGGCATAACAGTAAAATATTGTACTGTCACGTTAACAAATTGAGATGGAGTAGTCAATCCAGACTTGGCCCAGTTAAAGATAGGAAGGGGGTCAGAATTAGCGATAAGGAAAAAACTAAAGAGAGATGGGCCTAACATTTTGAGAATTTGCTTAACCGAGATAGAGTTGCAGGAAAAAATATAGAAGAAAATGAAAAAGTTTGTGATACCTTGGATGTGAAGGAAGATTTGTTTTGTGAGGAGGAATTAGCAACAGTACCAAAAGGATTAAAGAGTAATAATGCTCCAGGTGCTGATAGGGTGGTAAATGAGTTTCTTAAATATGGTGGCTCTGAGGTTAGAAATAAGCTACTGAAGATTATGAATATGATTTTTGAAAAAGGGGAAGTACCTAAAGGTTTTAGGAAAACCTTAATTAAGCCACTTTATAAGAAAGGTGATAAAAGTGAGTGTGGTAATTATCGAGGCATTAGTCTGGCCTCTGTAGGTAGTAAATTACTTAGCAATATGATACTTTTTGGACTGAGAGATGCCGTAGACAAAGTTTTAAGAGAAGAGCAGTGAGGTTTTAGAAAAGGCAGAGGATGTGTCGACCAAATTTTCACTCTTAGGCTAATAATTGAGAAGTGCCTGAGTTTTCAAATACCTTTGGTCCTCAGTTTTATAGATTATGAGCAAGCGTTGGATTCTGTTGATAGAAGAGCTTTAGTAAAGGTTTTATCCTTGTATGGTATACCAGACAAATACATTAAAGTGATTAGTGCTATGTACGAGAATAACACTGCTGCGGTTAAGGTAGGAAATGCGGTTAGCAGCTGGATTAATCAGGAGTTAAGCAGGGTTGTGTTCTATCCCCCTTTATATGGATTATTTTTGTGGACTTTGTTTTAAGGAGCACAGGAAAGGCAATGGGAGACCACGGAATCAAATGGGGAGGAAAAAGTCTCCTGGACGTGGATTATGCTGATGATTTAAGCATCCTAGATGAAAGTGTGAGCAACATGAATGAAGTTTTAGAGGTTTTGCGGGTTCAGGGTGCTAGAATTGGTTCGAAAATTAATGTTAGGAAGACAAAGTCACTAAGGCTAGGAATAAGTGAAGATGAAAAGGTGACGTTGGGTAATGAAAAGATTGATCAGGTGGGCAGCTTCACTTACCTTGGTAGTATTATTAGTAAAGATGGTGGGAGCAGTGAAGATGTTAAAAATAGAATAGCCGAGGCTCAGGGTGTTTTTTAACAGTTAAAACATTTTTGGAAGAATAGGAAGATAAGTCTGCAAACCAAGATTAGAATATTAGAAGCTACAGTGATGACAGTGATCAAATATGGCTCTGAAGCATGGACGCTCCGAAAAGCGGATGAAGATTTGCTAGATGTTTTCCAGATAAATTGCTTAAGGATTGTTCTGGGTACCCGGCTGACTGACTGTATTTCAAACAATAGGCTATACGAAAAATGTGGTTCAGTACCGCTCTTCTAGGGCTATAATGAAAGAAAGGTTGAGGTGGCTAGGGCACGTTGTGCGGATGAAGGATGACAGATTGCCGAAGATTGTTCTTTTTGGCCAACCATCTAGGGCTAAACGGAAAGCAGGACGTCCCCGTCTGGGGTGGGAGGACGTCATAAAGAAAGATTTAAAGGAAATGGGAACTTCGTGGGCGGGTGTAAAAAGGGAGGCTTTGAATAGATTGGGGTGGAGAAGGAGCGTGCGCAGCTGTGTTGGCCTCAGGCGGCTTGGTACTGCGGTGAGTTGTTAGTAGTAGTAGTAGTATGCTGACATGATTAAATGTTATTTTTCATAATTATACTTTACTTTAAAGAGTAAATTCAAAAATGAGTCTCCTTCCTCAATGGTGGTTCTAGCCCTGGACAGGGTAGTCACCTGTGCCCTAGCTTTAAAGGGACTACTAAATATAAGCTACAGGTTTCCAAATAGGGCTTAAAATATATTACAAGTCAAAATAGTGCCTTATCTGATATTACAATTACTACTACTCTATATTATACACATATAATAAAAAAATGGGACCCAGGCCCTTTGGTAAACTTTGCCCCATCCCCAGATTAAGAGGCATAAAACCGCTACTGCTTTTTCCGAAGCATTGCTTTGGAAAAATGAGATTATGATTTAAAGAGTCATGTGTGACAGGTGGTAGCCCTCCTCACGTTTAGTCTAACCCTTTGTTTACTATGAAAAATTAACGTAATTAAATAAAAAAAAGTTTTCTCAAATGAAAGTAAATAGCGACATTAAAACTTAAAACGAGCATAAATAATCTGACCTCATAAATTACTGAATTGTGATTTCCTCCTCGTCATGTCAAGTCCCTGTTATATTTTAAATTTTAACTTGCACTTTAAAAAGTTGAACCTCACTCTAAAACGTGTAGTCTTAAGAAACACCCAGATTTTAGGAAATATCCAAATCGTAGGCCTTACTTTGGGAAAGCAAAGGAATAACAAGACACTCATAATATACTACAATTTTGTTACATTTGATTGATTATAATAAGCATAGATTAAAGCGTAAGCTAAATTTTAGCGTACAATTTGAAGGAGCTGTTAGGAACTCAGAAAATTCCCAACGCGTTAAATATAATTTCGGTTAATTTCATTTATATGTCTTTTGAAAAATACATCTTCCAAATATAATCTTTATACGGTCTAAATTTGTTTGTTACAGAAAATAATAAGAATTACTATTTTAATACGTTCTTTCTGTTGTTTCTTCCAAAGAAAATCAATGACTAATGAAAAAATTCTTTCAATCCCTTCGGGTATAAAATGACGGCTTTGTAAAACATTTCGTAAGGAGCAAAGCGGCTCAATAGTAACCAAAACCTTAAAAACAGAATTTTGATACCAATAGATATATCAAAAGAATTGACTTATTATACTGATCCAAAATATATAAAATTTGTTACGTTTAGTGTTATCAATTAAAAGCTCAATAAAATTTGCCTGCTTTCCCCAAAAGGTGAAACACCCAATTAAAAAAAAAGTTAATGAAAATCACACCATCAGATTCAGCGCATCAGAAAACCCTACTGCAGAGGTTTCAAGCTCCTATCTGCAAAAATGTGGGATTTAGTATTTTTTGCCAGAAGAGACATCACGGATGCGTGTTTGTTTGTTTTTTTTTCTTTCCCAGGGATGATCGTATCGACCGAATGGTCTTAGAGGGTCCAAAGTATTGAATTTTTTTGCTTTATAGTATGCTTATAGTATCAAATATGATTATTTGGATATACATCAGTCACCAATGGACAACATGCGGATCCAAATTTTCGGTACCCTGTTTAACAGATATACTTCTTGTTTTCAATATATGCTAGATTTGCATTGGGTAACGAGTAGCAACATATATATTTGACGGTGGTAATTCAAAAGATGGTATATGCCATTTGTTTTTCAACTAAGATTTATATATTAGATTTACGATATATCTAATATTACTCGTATATCTAAGATTTATATTTATATCCCAGCCTTTTAATGTGCAGCTTTATTTTAAAAATCTGCCTCGTCATTTTTTTGTTGCTTGTAGAACTAGGCTAATACTGATACCTAAGATTCCATGTTTCGCAGCATCTTGATGCCTAAAAAAAACTTCCCTTATTCAAACAAATTTGGTTTTTAAGTAGCACTCTAATAATTTGCATTATGATATAAAATTTTCTAGCAAAGTCAGGATTCATGCATAGGATCGGGAGAAAGCACCACCTAGACTCGCACTAGTGCATCGATACTCTATCATATACAATTTAAATTCAAAAACCCATGAAAATTCTATGATTACAATTACTGCCAGTCGTTTTGATTGTTTGTACTTTTATATACAATATGTCTAGAACAGGATGAACTCATCATGAAGAACAGAGACTTAAAATTGTTTTGAAGGCCAACCTCCCCTCCCGTACTTATATTTATACTTCCTTCATTGAACGTTTCTCAGTGATAATCCATTTCTGTTTGGAAATGACGCTTATTCTTAATCTTCAAGACTCTTGCCTAATTCAGTCGAATGGACAATTAGTGATATAGGCTGTTCATAAATTTAATCAACAGGCAAATATTTTCAACTCTGGGAAGAATCCCTTTTCAAAACAGATTAGCATTTTTTAAGCGTTTTTATTGTTGGTACTGTGATTTACAATTTTCTTAGATTGAGGTTAAACGGGGATGAGGACTCAGCTTTATCTGCCCCGATAACCGTATCACTGTAGCCGTTTGTAATATTGTAAAAGTATCATTTTAAATTTATCATTGAATATTTCTCATTTAAAACATATACCAAATCGTCCTTATTAGTCTTCAAGATTTGGTCCGGTTCGTTCGAACGTGCACAATCTGTGATCATTCATAAATTTAGTCAGTAATTAAATATTTTTCTTCTCCTGGCAAAAATCGTTGACCTGATTCATTGTCGGATATTAGAAAATTGCTAGAGACATTACTATAATAAGAATAATAATTTTATTTTTACCCGCTCGTACAAAAAATAGAAAAACGGAGTAATACAAAAAAATAAAAGGAAAAACAAGAACATTCAGCATCAAAGAACAAAATTAAGTAGTCACTTCTTCATTCGCACTCCTAAATAAGATGTAGAGGCAAAAATTCAAACAATGTTTCCGACCCCTTTTTTCTGCACTTGTTTCAGTAGACGGCACAACGACAATTGGGTCTACCATATCTTGAGATCTTAGAACGAACGTGTTTCTCTCGTAAAGCGGGTATCGAAGCAAAAGCTTGACGTTTTTGCAGTATACACACCGGAGTTTTAGTCTGTGAGTTTGCCTGAACCAGTCCCATGGCGGAGATGCATAAGGCAGGTGAGGGAGACCAACCGCTGCATAAAGCTTTGCAAGAATCTTCTTGTTCAAGCTAAATTTCAGAGAGACAAGCTTCCCGTAACTTGAACGAATACTCTTGGTAATTTTCTCGATTATTAGTAAACGAGAACTTTGGACATCATGACCGTACGTTGTTCCCAGGTATTTCATGGTATTCCTAGAGAAAATTTTCATTTGTTCAACCGTCACATATGTAGGTCCACTGCTTTGCTGTAGGAATTCCACAAACTCTGTGTTTAGTGTGTTGACCCTTAGACCGATACTTTTGTAACCAGAGGCAGTCAATATTTTCTTGTAGATAAGTAACGTTGCAGCTTAACATCAGCAGGTCGTCAGCATACGAAAGCAGGCTGGGGTCACATAGATTGATACTGAATCCTCCAGTAACGTTTTTTGTTGTTCCGGATGTCAGGATATTAAACAAGATGGGGCTTAATACAGTTCCTTGTCAAAGACCTCGAACAAGTCTAATCGGTCAGCTCAGGTGATCCCGTGTCAGGCTAACTTTCACAAAACTGCCCGAGTACCAGAATGGTAAAAGAGCTACGACTGTAGCATTCACACCGTCCTCGAGTAATTTCAGCAACACCTGAGACTGCTCGAATGCAGCTGAGATGTCTACGCTGCACATAAAGAGGGAGGATCCCATGCTGTGGGCTTTGTCAATAGCTTTCTTTAAAAGTCTACTTACAAACGTGCAATTCAGGTCTCGACGGAATCCGAACTGACGATAATCCAATCTACACCTCCGCGAAATTTATGAAAGGAGAAGTAGCTCGAGAACTTTACTGAGAACACTTGAAACGGTAGTTGGTCTATATCATGTGCACTGATTTTGATTTTTCCCTTTTTTGAGGATATTTGACGGAACACCAGCAAAAAATAAGCTGGGGACCATACCACCATCGACACACGTATGGTACAGAAAAGTGATATGCTCAAACAAGAAGTTAGTGCCGTTCGTTAGGTTATCCAGATAAATACCATCGAGACCAGGTGCCTTTCCACGTTCTTTACAAACTGTTGTAGCTACAGCCGATTTAGATATCACAACGGTATTGCCCAATTTTAATAATAAATTTTGAGTTTTTCGTTTAAGCCTTTATCGCAATCCCGTTCAAGCTTGGGGTCTTTGGAACCGAACTGTGTTGAGTAATGCCTTAACCACTCCTCTTCCGGAATGTCAGATGAGCGCGTTTTTCCTCTGGTCTGGGATCTCTTGAAGAACTTCCACGTCACTTTCGGGTTTTTGAGACTTGCTCTGGAACCTTATGGTCTTGCACACAAATTGTATTATAATCATAGCAAAGCCCACTAAGGAAGCCTATTTTCACAGCGTTGTGTCTGTTTTCACAAATTGTTCATTTTCGGGGTTGAAAAGCTTTGTTCATGGCTTTTTTAATGGCTGGGCAGATCAGGCTGTAGCTTGGGTGATATTTCTTCCCATTGGGACAGAGGACACACTTGAAACTGTTCGATTGACATGATGTTTCAATTGTCGATTTATGGGGCCCTGCACGACGGGGGCAGCAAAGTTGATGGCTGCAGTCACGATAATCGAAAGACTGAGTCTCTTTCTGGTATTTGACCTGTTAACACCTATGCTGGGTTAAATTTCTGAAACCCGTTTTGGAAGTTATTATAAACCAAATTTCAGTCATTGACCAGTTTCGAACTATATTAACTGGATTTATTGTTTCACTATTATGTCAAGGCCCATGAAATTCAAATGCCCTGAGTGCAGACTTCGTGCCACTAGTGGAATATTGTGCAGCCGGTGTCAACAGTGGTTTCATCCAAAATTTTCAGGCATTTCGATTGAGGAGAGAAAACAATGTGGCGAGTGGCTATGTTTAAACTGCCAATCCCCCCGTTCTTTGAATGATGACCCTGAACCACCTTTAACGCCACTTTCTCTACCCCCTGGCTCTAAACCACGCTCTACACCCAAGTCTGCCACGAAACCTACAACCCCAAAATCAGTTTAAAAAAATCAAGCTTCCCAAGTCCCCCCTTGTGTTGACTGTGTTAAACATATCAAACAGCTGGCTGATCTCCGAGCTACAATTCCCAGTTAGAGAAGAATTCAGAGCATGAAGTAGCCATAGAAGAAAAACAAGTTGACATTTTTCTAAATGACCAAAAAATTGGTAACGATTTACTCCATGAACGCGATCTTGAAATTAAAAAATTAAGTGAAAATATCAACTCCCATAATTCCCACCGCCTCCTTATGGAAGATGAACTCTACAATCTAGAAAACAATCAAGTGACCCTTAAATCGAAAATCACCAAATTACAAGAAGACTTAAAAAGCAGCGAAGCAATTATTACTACACTAGGGGATAAATTATCAGAGTTCAGCAAATCCAGCATTAATTGCAAAGTATCCCATGAGAGCATACAAATACCTACGTGTAGTATGACTACAGATGACGCCCTTGAGTTTGTGAATAGTCCGGTGACTTCCGGTTTTTCACATAAATTATCAGGTGATAATGAACTAAACAAAAGGATTAATAAGGTGATGGAGAAGTCATTACCAGACGATGACATTGTTATTGTTTTTGAAAAAATTACGAAAGTGATGGATAAAAGGGAAATAAATATAAAAATAAGCAGAAAGGAAAATGATATCTGCAAGCATTTTGATAGTGGTTTCTGCAAGTTTCGCAAACAATGCAAGTTTCTACATATTTGTCGTCATTTTATTTCGGGAGTTTGTGTGTCTGATAAGTGTATTTTTGTCCATGTTGATCTGTTTTATCTTGTATTGATAAGTCGTGTACTTTTGCTCATGCATCTTCAGGATTGGAGCGCAGGTTTAAAACCCAACGTTTTTTAGGGCGACGCCGAAAGTATTCACGACCCCCTCCCCTAGTTCGTGTTCCATCCGACTTTCAGTCTTATCCCCCTGCATACCCGATACAGAGCAGTATACCTCAGGAATCCACCCCTCGAAACAATCCTCCGTCCCAAGTACTTACGCGTGCCCAGTCAGTCCAACCCCCACAATCACTTCACTCAATTCGGAACATCCCCAAACCCCCCCCCCCCCCCCCTACTCATATTCCTCCCAAAAATCCACTTCCTTTCGACTCCGTTCTTCTCCGTGCGTCCAAGAAGTTACCGGCCGGTTCTGGACTCCACCCGTTATTACCCAACCCCTCCCCTCGCAGACACCCCCCCCCCCACTGTACTTCCCCCCCTCAGCATCAGCTTGCCCTCCCACCCCTCCATATAAAGAACACTCCCAATTTGACTTATTCCCAGATCACCAGGAAACCTTTCTCCCTTCCCTTGCACTTTATCCCCCCTGGCTACTCTTCCAGTATGACTCTGGTTTAAGAGTAAGCAGGCAGAACGATCCACTTGTAACACCTCCATGCAGAGTTTCTAAAACTTCAAAATAGTTACCGCTGTTTAGAGTCTCCGCTAGTACCTGGTCAATTAAATGTAATCATATTTGAAAAAGACGGATTTGATCCCCCTGTCCCTTGTTCTCACTATCCAGGTTTAGTCCCCTTCAAGAATCTAGAACCCCTGACCCCATCTGTGATATAAAAAAAGTAAAGTGTAAAAACGGTAACTTCACAGGTCGCTTTCGATTCCCCAAACTTTTGTTGAGCAACGCTGAAATCCTTAACTTTGAAAAACTTAATGAGTTAGACACCCTTTCTAAAATGTATAGATTAGATGTAATCGCTATTACTGAAGTTCAAGCTCAAAATATGCACATGTTAAAGATTAACAATTTTTCTCAATTTATTAAACTCAGACCAGAAAACCATCCTCTGGGTAAGAAAGGTGGCGGAATTCTGTTCTTTGTCCGTAATGATTTATACCCAATTCCGTGAAATCCCAATTCCGTGTCTTACTCCCTTTGATGAAATTATGTGGGTGTGTGTTCGACCTAAAGTCTTGCCGTGTCCTTTTAATTTAATTGTCCTGTGTTGTTCTTATTACTCCCCTAATCAGAGATCCGCTGGCAAAATAAATTTTATAGAAAAATTACATGCAAAATTGGTCCACTGTGTATCAAACAAATGACGTTGACTACATGGCTTTCTCCCTCCAAAATTTATTGAGGAGTAATTATGAATTCCACTTCCCTGAAAAAAAGTTTAAAACGTGTTCTACAAATAAGCCTTATGTCACTGAGTCTTTTAAAAAACTTTAAGAAAAAAATCAATTTTTTCAAAGCAGGTCGTATTACTGAGGCTAATAGTCTAAGGAAGTTCCTAAAGAAAAAATTAAGAAAAGCAGCTTCTAATTATTATAATAGTAAAGTCAAAGATCTATATTCTAACAAGCCCAAGCAATGGTACAGAAAAATTAAAGAAATATGCGGAAAAAGTCCTTCCGAAATTGATTTTCATCTCCCTGAACCCCCTAATAAGACTGCCAATGATTTGAACTTGTACCTTGCTTCCATCGTGCAAAGTCTCCCCCCTTTCACTGGCTCAAGTCCAACTATTCCTCCCAATACTTCCTTCCCCTTTATTTCTCCCTCTGACGTTATAAATAAAATTCTTAAGCTTAGAAAATCAAGTATTTGTCCCTTAGACATCCCAGTTGACTTAATCAAAGCCTTTTCGGACAAAATTGCTGAGCCTTTATCAAATATTCTCAACCACATCACAAAATTTGGTATATTCCCAAGTTGCTGGAAACAAGGTTTTATAACACCTGTTCCTGAAAAATGCACCAGTCTGACTTTCGCCAACATTCGCCCCATTACACTCACTTCTGTTTTTTCCAAACTTTATGAAGGTTTCCTCTGTGACTGGCTTAAGGATAAAATTTGTCCGAGTATTGACACCCGGCAGTTTGGCAACTTAAAGAAAACATCCACCACCCATTACCTTGTGCACTTAATGCATACCATCGTAAGTAACCTTGATAAACCAAATGTTTGGCTGAACCTTGTCTTAGTTGATTTCCAAAAAGCTTTTGACCTGGTTGACCACACCACCCTAATTCGTTCACTACTGGTTAACTTTAAACTTGATCCTCTGTTAGTAAATATTGTTATATCGTTTCTTTCAAATAGATCTCAAGTTGTTAAATACAAAAATATTTTCTCTAACCCCCTCCCTATATATTGTGGAATTCCTCAAGGAACCTTATTGGGACCACTATTATTTCTCGTCATTATTGACGATATTGGTAAGGGTGGAAATACGTGGATGACTTGTCGATCCTCGAAGTATGTCACAGGAATATTAAAAGTGACTCCCTTGAAATCCTAACCCAGATTTCGGATGAAGCTAAGAACCTAAATATGAAAGTAAATTCCACTAAGTCAAATACAATGACGATAAATTTCTTGAAATCTACTCCCGCCTTCCTTGACTCTATCCCCCCAGATATTTCTGTGTCTTCCTTTAAATTAATTGGGGTTACAATTTCCTCTAATTTAAAGTGGGATATCCACGTGAAAGATATTATCCGTAGAGCTAATGCGTCCATGTCTCTCCTTAAGCTCTTGAATAAATTTTACATCCCCTCATCCCATTCTTTAAGAATTTATACGTCCTTTGTCCGCCCGCATCTTGAATATGCTTGTCCAGTTTGGCATCCTGGCATCTCCCGAGATGAATCAGATAAAATTGAATCTATTCAAAAAAGAGCCCTAAGAATAATTTTTAAAGAAACTTTGGTACCATATTCACTCCTTCTAAAAAAGTCCAAGCTGGAAACTCTTGAGCACAGGAGAGGAACGCTGTGCCTCCGTTTTGCAAAAAATGCAATAATAAACCCTCGCACGGAAAACATTTTCCCAAAAAGACACTCCGCATCCAGACACCGCCTGCCACGTACTGTTTCTGAACCCGTCCCTATCTTGTCCCCCATCCGTTGTTTAACCTCCAGATATGAAAAAACCTTTATCCCCTTCATTACTGATCAAATAAACCACTAGTTTTTTTTTTTCTTTTTTTTTTTTTTTGTACTGGTGATACCCATGCATGTGTCTGTTTGGTTCTTCCGTTCCCTCCCCTTTTTATATACTCTCTTTTAAACCTTTTTAACACTATTTTTATCTCAATTTTTTTCGTTTTTGTTTTAGTTTGTGCCATTTAACTGCCTTACATTTGACACTTTTTGTTTTTTAGACTAATGAATGGCTTCGCCTTTCTGATATTGTTGTTTTTGGCATTCTTTAGCCAGTTTTTTAGTTGTTGTGCTATTTCTTATGACCCCAAAATGTGAATTCGGCCCTTCGGGGCTTGTGATAGTCATTTTTTTAAATAAATATCTTATCTTATCTTACCTATCTTACCTGAAGCACCTTTTCGGGATTTCTTTGAACGTCTTTACTTTGAGGTGAGTTTACTCAACATAGATACCTTTCCGGATAGCCCTGTCACGTGTTGATACATCTGCAAAAACAAGTCGAACTGTCTCTGAAGTGCCATATCTTTTAGCTTCTGTGACATGGGGGTTACCTGCTATTATCTCTTCTGGGGTAGTACCTGGCGGGACGAATTTTGCAACAGCCATGAACTTTTGTCCCTGGTATTTCACTTTGATGCCAGGCATCTTATATAACGACTCGCTTAGGGCTTGGGCAGCAGAGTCCGTTTTGATATAAGCCACTAGGCCAGATCTCGTTTGATGAATCTTCTGCAGGTGCTCAGCGGTTATAAACTCTTCGATAAACTGTTTCTGAATTGAACAAGACTCAGTCTTTTACGGGGCTAGACCACTAATGAATACCCGATTCAGCGGTTTTACAGGTAACGGGAGTGGGGGCCATTCGGAAGTCTGGGGTAAAGCAGCTTTGCATTGATCAATCATTATTTCTAGCTTTTCGACACACTCATTTATGCGGACTGTCATAGATGTGATCCCATCCTGTGCGACTCGGGGGATTTCAGAGATTTTCCATATCATGAACCTGACTTTAAACTCAGCGTTATTGAGTAGAGTTTTCATCATATCGTAAATATCGCTGAACAGCACATCACGGCCAATTTGAGACCTTCTTTCTTTCAACACATTTTCACTATATTCATTCACAATATTGCAGCTCATCAAGGGCTTCACAAATTTGTTCACGAGCAATGAACTTGACGCCAGTGCTGATTACTCAATATTTCGTAATATCCTGATGCCTCAAGCATGTTTCAACGAAATTTAGTACCGGCGAATATATGTACTGATAAATTGCCATCGCTTACAAATCACGCAAGTAAATCCAAAATCCCCCAAGAACAAAGGAAGTGTAAGGACCCCCTCACCTGTTCCCCGTAATTTACGGGTAGATGAATATCGATGGGTACAATACGGCATTTGCGGGGGGGGGGGTCCTTCATCTCTTCTGCTTGTTCCAAATAAAATCAGATTCACCTTAATCATATGACAACAAAGATAGTGTTATATGAAATTGACAATATAGATGGTGAGCTAGTCTATGTGAGAAAAAAGGTAGCACTGGTAAAAATACCCAGAGAGAAAGACGTACACTAGGAATTGGAGAAGGTCTCTCAGACACTAGTTAACTAAAAAATATCCTTAGAGCGTAGAAATAAATATGGAAATAACCTAAAAGTAATGCAGAGCTTTATCCCGTTAATAGCAAAGAATCAAACTCAGCCACAATAACTCTGGATATAACATAGACATAGATAAGGTGTATTTATAAAGCGCAAGTTGATTCTATTGAATTTTTTAGTATCTTAAAGACGAAAGATTTTCCCAGTCGGTGAATATGGGGGTTAGTTTAGTTTGAATCTCGGTTTACAATGATGGATTTGTGGATTAATTAATTATAAATAGGGAAGTGGTAATACCTTTTTTTAAGATTAATATTTATGGATGGGGATGACGCTGGGAATCATCACTTTAATTTTTTTATGGCGTAAGGGGCTCGAGTAACACCTTACCCTGATGGTAAAGTGTGGACTAAAAAGACATGGTTTAACTCATTTCGGTTTTACTCCAAGAGGTGTCTGTCATTACGCTAGGGCTCAAGGTTTGTAGCTCAAAACGTCCATATCTTATGCCCGTGATTCATGCTTGCAAGCCTAAAAGCTGGTAAAAAAAATATCGTTCCATCTATATTTAATAAGATAGTTTTTAGTTTCTAACTTAGCTACAATTATTATTTCCGTTTATATCTTGATTCTTTATGCAAAATTTTTAACAATTTTTTTTTAGCTTTTTTCTTATTCTTAGAAATTAACCCCAATGAAGAAAAGCGCACAGACTTGGCCAATAGATTTTATCTTTATGTTAAATTTATTAAATAAAGTTGAATAATAAATAATTGTAAAAAAATAAAAATAAATAAAACAAAAATAAAAACATAAAAAATAAATCAACACAAAAGAATAGATATTATTCTATATAAATATTATTTATATTTATTATGTTATATTTTATGTTTTCTTTGTTTTAGTCCATGGTCTTAACAACTTTGTTTCAACGAAATAATTTATTATGATTCGGGAAGATTTTAATTACAAAAATATATTGATTCATTCGGAAAGAATGTTAAAACTAAACAAAATTGACTTTTATGCATTGTTGGGCGAAGTTAAGTGAAATTTGCCACCATTTCTCGTTTCTTTCCTATGAAGAGGCTTTTTTTCAGTTTAAATTAGTATAAAAAAGTTTACGATTCCTTTAAGATATTAAAATATACTGAAGTTTGAATTTTTGAACTATTCTTTAAGAACAACACCTGAAACACAAGGGCCGTTTAATTACAATAGTGTATTTTTTAAGTACTAAAAGAAGTATTTAATTTCTGATCTTTTTTCAAATCCAGGAAATGAGCCTCCCCCTTCATCGAAAATTCCCTGCCACCACAAAAAAATTCTCCATGGAAAGTTCTTCCCACCCAAAATCTCCCTGGACAATTGCATACTCGCTGAAAATTCCACCCGGAAAATTTCTTGCGGACGATTTCGCCTGGAAAAGTCACCATAGCATACTTTCATTTGGAAAAATTTTGATTTCTGATCGTTTTTCAAATCAGGCTACAAATCCCCCCTCTATGGAAATTTTTTCCCGGAAACTCCTCCCGTGAAAAATTGCTCCCACAGAAAATTCTCCAATGGAGAATTTCTTCCATAGAAAATCTCCCCCTCCCTATAAGAAACTCCTCCAGACAATTCTGACCCCGATGAAAATTTCCTACAGACAATTCCCCCGGAACATCTCCATATGTAAAATTGAGTCGGCAAAGAGAAAGTAAGACAAATAATAAAAAAAAATCGTATTAAAACTATGGCGAATTCCCAAGCTTCAAATTTTCCCCTGCAACTTCATCTCTGGAAACTTCTCTTCCCATGGAAAATTTTTCCCGTGGGAAATCCCCCCAAACCAGAATCCCCCTGAAAAATGTCTGTATACTTCTCAATAACAAATACTACACGTAAACTATGGGCAAATGTCACAACTTACAGCCTTTTCCATAGGGGCGGTGGGGGGTCATTTTATCCCCAAAGGCAGAGTCATTAGACTTTTCAACTATGAATAAAATTACCATCTTAAAGTTTTAATATGATGACTTTTGTGGAAAAAAGGGGTACGGGAGGGAGTTAATTGCCCTCCAATCTGTTTGGTCACTTAAAAGGCCACTAGAACTTTTAATTTTGATTAGGATGATCCCTCTCTCGATATTGTAGGACCGTTGGTTTGATGCGATCACCCCTAAAAGAAAAACTAAATAAAATAGACATGAACGCCGATCCGTGATCTTTGTTCGGGCAAAAAATACAAAATCCCATATTTTTTGCATATGGGAGCTTTATACCTCTACAGTAGGATTCTCTGATAGGCTCAATCTGATGATGCGATTTTAATTATGGATTCCTTGACTTTATAGGGGAGTTTCCCCCCCTTTTTCAAAAATCAGGCAAATTTTCTCAGGCTCGTAGCTTTTGATGGATAACACGAAACCCAATGAACTTTATCTATTTGGAATGAACACTAAAAGCCAACTCTCTTGATAGATCTATTGATATCGATATTGATATGGAAAGATTAAACATTTCTTTAAAAACAGGAAAATTGTCCTGTTTTCAACAGTTTTCAACTAATATTCAACGTTCTTTTAATGTAAAAAATCATGTGGACCAAATTTCAAAAATTTTCTATAATATGGAATGATAGAAATTTTGCTTCAAAACAGAAATATTTTCCATTTTCCAACAATTGTTAACTAATGTTCAACGTATTTACAACGTAAAAAATTATGTGCACCAAATTTCAAAAATGCAGTTCACTGGATGGAGCTGAATGTCAGATATGGAATGATAGAAAATTTTCTTGAAAACAGATATATTTTCCTATTTCCAAAAGTTTCAACTAATATTCAACGTATTTTCAATGTAAAAATCATGTGCACCAAATTTCAAAAATGTAGTTTGGAGGATGGAGCTGAACTTCAGATGTGGAAGGATAGAAAATTTGCTTGAAAACCGAAATATTTTCCTATTTAAAGCAATTTTCAATTAATATTCAACGTATTTTCAATGTAAAAAATCATGTGCACAAAAATTCAAAAATACAGTTCAGTGGGTGGAGCTCAGTTTCAGATATTAAATTATAGAAAATTTGCTTCAAAACATAAATATTTTCCTATTTCCAACAATTTTCAACTAATATTCAACGTGTTTTGAATGTAAAAATCATGTGCACCAAATTTGGAAAATGTAGTTGTGTGGATGGAACTGAACTTCAGATGTGGAATGACAGAAAATTTGCTTGAAAACAGAAATATTTTCCTATTTCCAGCAATTTTCAAAGAATATTCAACGTATTATCAATGTAAAAATCATGTGCAACAAACTTCAAAAATGTAGTTTAGTCGATGAAACTGAACTTCAGAAATGGAATAATAGCAAAATTGTCGTCTTTCGTTGATACATAACACCGAAGGAGAGCAGAAAATAAAACCCAAAAAATTGCACAAGGATCGTGAACCAAACATTTTCCCTCTTCATGTGGAAATCTTCTTCCAAGGCATGCAAGAAACGTGGAAGATTTTTCAGAACAGGAACCTGATCCCTGTATAAAATGGATTTAACAGCCTAATTGCAGGTTAAACATCGGTTCTTTAAAAAATTTACTTAGTTACTAACTCCTTCCTGCTCTCAAGCAAGAGAGGTCGTAATTAATTTCTACGGGGTCACACTGGGTCGTGGCGGAAATTTTAAATCGTTAGTTTTTGAAAAATACTTTTTTGGGTATTTTACTTCAAAAATGTTTTTTTTTACGTTTTCATTGAAAGTACATTTTTGGTCCTCTTATCTTTGTATTCTTTGTATTGACTTTTCTAGTCGGCAAAGAGAAAGTAAGACTAATTAAAAGGAAATCATACAGGAATTCTGGCAAATTCAAGAATCCTCCCCCAGTGTAAAATTCACCCCCCAAAAACTTCCCTCCCCATGGAAAATTATCCGGGCGGAAAATCCACTAAGCAGAAAATTCACCCTTTATTTTCAAATCCTTTTTGTTAAAGATGTCATTGAATTTTAACTATTCTTTACTATAGCTCCACTCTAGCCTGTTATATCGGGATGATGAACATCAAGGGATTCGGAAAACGGACATTTTCTTCTGCAATGTTTGATTTTAGACCCCAAGCGGATCGACTTTTTTTTGTATTAATTAAAAAAACTTCTTCCACAAAATATGTTTTCCAAAAAAAGTTAAGAACTCCATTAAACCAAAAATGAACAAAAATAAAATCAAATAATCTACCAAGCATACAACTACCACAAATCAGTATCAATAAACAAATAAAACCCAAAAGAAACAGAAATATAAATAAATAACAGAGTCAAACTCAAAACGAGCAGAAATTAATATGAGTAAGGTTCTAAACCCCTATGCTTTCGAAAAGCCAGAATATAATTTGTACTTTACTGAAAAAATTCAAATGAATTTACTGAAAAAATGTGCATTGTCAGTTTAATGTATATTTGCTGATATTTACTCCTGAAAATCTAAATTAATTTTTTGTTTTCTTAAATTTATAAAAATGGAAAAATTTAAAAGATTTTTTTTAAAGGCTCCAGGTGCTGATAGTGTCGTAAATGAGTTTCTTAAATATGGTGGCTCTGAGGTTAGAAATAAGTTACTAAAGATTATGAACATGATTTTTGAAAAAGGGGAAGTACCTAACGATTTTAGGAAAATCTTAATTAAGCCACTTTATAAGAAAGGTGATTAGAGTGAGTGTGGTAATTATCGAGGCATTAGTCTGGTCTCTGTAGGTGGCAAATTACTTAGTCATATGATATTAGCAAGTATATTACTTAGAAGAACAGTGCGGTTTTAGAAAAGGTAGAGGATTCGTCGACCAAATTTTCACTCTCAGGTTAATAATTGAGAAGTGCCTGAGCTGTCAAACACCATTGGTCCTTAGTTTTATTAAATAAAAAAAAACAAGTTTTTTTAACTG
>JAQQPU010004893.1:0-18325 GCA_029168905.1 Artemia sp. Kazakhstan ARC1039
TCCTAATCCGAAATGGTCTTGCCTTGTCACGCAAGCCATATTTGCCTTTCGGGAAAAGATTTGGAAACACTTTTAGATCAAGTTCTTCCTGAAATAAGTCTTCGCTCTCACCTTTTAGTTTCTTTATTTGAAATTGGTCAGTACCAAGATCTTTCATCTGCTTAAAATCTTCAATGAAGTCTTTTGGAACCGCTGAATTGAGAGGCTGGACAGAAAAATGTTCAACCAATGTAGATTTTGCGCTTTCTGTCAGTTTCTGAAGGATTGCAGCTTCCGGTATTTCAGGTAAATTATCAACACCAACCGCTTTTTCAGCAAGACGTGCTTCAAGTATTTTATTTAAATCTTCTAGGGTGTATGCATGTATTGTTTTATAGAGACTGTTGTTCTCTCTTAACCACAACATTGCTTCATGGACTTTTCTCAGATCTATTAGTGCAGTCCAAACATTCTTGTTGTAAGTAGGCTGACCATTGACAATGACTACAAAACTATCAATGTTAAGAAGTTTTTCAGGCTGAATATCTGCATTTGCTTGCACATCAACAGGTAGATATACTATTCTCCCCTTAAGAGCGTCAACAAGTTCTGTTCTAGGTCTCTTCAATGCAGTTACTTGCCCTAATCTGACGATCGTAAGACAAGGCATTACAAATCGAATAATTGCCATTTCAAAATTATTTAAACACTTTATACATTCCGGTGTACAGTCTATATGAAGGTTATTTAATACTGATCGGACATTCTCCTGACTTTTCAACATTTTCCCAGCACAGTAATCACAGACAAAGAATGAATCTATGACGTCCTCTTTCCAACCTGTACATTGAATTAGTTGTTCTCTGTCATCTTTGGGTATGTCCTGTTGTAGGTGTTCTAAAATCGTGGCCATCATTACATCAAAACCTTTCCTATTTGAAAGGGATCTTAGACTCTTCAATTGGTATTTTGTCTTTATCTGCTCACAACTGTCACAATGCATTGTGGGGTATACATCCCTGATGTTAGCTACCTTATCAAGGCTCTCACCAAATAGTTTTATTATTGTATTTTCATCCACAGAAACTCTAATATTGCTATCACCGTAAATGAAGTCTTGACTATTATTACGACAGAGTCTACTTGACACTTCTTCTATGTAATGACTTAGTTCCTTGTACGAACCCTCGACTTTTAGTAGATTAATATGTTGTATAATCTTACATTTTGATACTGCCTTATATACGCTATTAATGAAACAGTTCAAGACAGGAAAATGTGGAGCTAGTGCCCTTAGAGAACGCAAATAGCTCTGACATCCCTCATTTGGGCTACAGTATAACGAATGCCCATGATTTCTTGTGTCCCTGTAATTGATTTCACAATAATCCAAGCCGCCAAGGTAGAAATTAACCGCTTTGTCAGTTGAAAATTTTAATGCTATATTATTTTCAAGGATATCAAAAAGAATTTGACATAATTCAATATCCGTCGGATAGAGCTTGCAGATATCAGGGTGACATTGCCAAGTAACCTGCTGCCCAATTTTTGGTTTTGAATGTTTACTCAGATTGTTATAGGTGACTTCAGCCATCATAATTTCCTTGTCAGATCTAGTTCTAGAGCATTTTTCAATAGTTGTCTCGTACTTTTCAGGACAGTTTGTTCTACTACACAGAGAATTTTTTGCCAAATATTCAGTAGAACTAAACGAACTGTTTAAAACACAGTTAGAAATGCTTTTTTCTTGAGTCGGTGTTCCAGGAATTTGTTCTAAATCATTAGTCTTACAAACACATTTACTAATAACCCTAACAGGCTCGTTTTCGCCATAATTGAAAAACATTGCTTTTCCTTCGCTGTTGATAGGTATGCTTGTATATATATTTTTATTGCTGCTACATAAACTGCAATTGCTCCTTCCAAAATTAATATACGAATTTTCTAAGAAGTACGCCTCCGTATATTCACTGTGTTGTCGAACATTTTCCATTGCATCTATAAACTGTTCCGCAGTTGCCAATCCATACCTTGGAAGCTTTTCGTTAAACTGACAACATTTCTTTTGGATATTACTATGAAGCTTTGCCAAAGAATTTCTAGCCGACTTTTCAACAGCATCCGCTCTTTCAAAGAGAATTTTAATCTGTAATTTTGAATACTTTTCATGATCCCGATAAAACATGCGTAAAATGTTTCTCAATTTACAAAGATCAGCCTTCATTTTTGCCATCTTCTTGTATTTCTGAATGTAATTTTTTCCTTTGTCCTTATGCGTTCTTCGGTACAACCTCGCAGAGAATTTAATTTTTTCATTATAGCTTTTGTCACCCCAGTATCTACCCATTATTCTGGTAGCAACTTTTTTCTTATGTTTGTTTCGGTAATCTTTATCGTTATCATACCGTTCCTTACTCTTTTGTTTGGCTCTCTCAATTTTCGCATCTCGATACGCCTTTTCGGTTGAATACCTTTGCTTTTCTCTTTTCAAGATGTTGTCTCTGTTTTTTGTATAGTAATGTTTTTTTAAATTACGTATAACTCTATTAGAACGCATCTTATTACAAAACAAGAAATAATATTCTCATCTAATTGAAACTTTTTAAGACTCGTATCATGTACCCATAACCTAACAAAAAATTAAACTAATTTTTAAATTTTCATGTATTTTATTAGTTTGAATTAAAAGATTAAAATTATTGCTCATATATCATAAATATTTTTGCAGTTTACATAATAACTTTAGCAATTCTAAACTGAAAAATGAAATATATTAAAAAATTGAATTTTTTGGTCTGAAAATACATAGTAAATTCCACATCGGGTAGTTAGAACCTAACTAAAAATAAAACTAATTTTAACATTTTCAGGTATTTTTCTAGCTTGAATTGAAATATTCAAACTATTGCTCGGATACCATGGATATTTTGCAGTTTACACAAGCTGCAAAGAACGCATAAGGGCAAAATTAAAAATTATATTCAGAAGTCCAAAAACATGGCAACAATGCTGGCTGATCTTAGTAAATTTAGAAAAATTTTACGAATTTTTTACCGGGATTACGAAAAATATTCAAAATTAAAGATTAAAATTATCTCTGAAAGAATGGATTTTGTTGAAAAGTCAGCTAGAGATGCTTTCGCAAAACTTCATAGTAATATCCAAAAGAAATGTTGCATGTTTAGTGAAAAGCTTCCAAGGTATGAACCGGCAACTGTGGAACAGTTTATAGATGTAATGGGAAATTTTATAGATCACTGTGAATATATGGAGGCATAATTGTTCTTTACTTAGTTTCAGCTTTAATTCGATGATCCAGACTTTATGTACTAACTACATCCAAAGACTATGACGTCATTGTTTAACATTGTATATAAAAAATTAAGTTTTTCGTAAAAAAAATAATTAAAAAAAAATTAAGTACAAATAGCACTAGATCTAGAGATTTCCTTTAAAATGAGCCATTGAACAACTCTCTACGATGTTCCAGTGCCAAGCTATCTGTGGAAAAGAAAGAAAAAAATATCCCGTTTGTGGAGAATAACGTGGTTAAAGTCAATTTTCTTGATTATCAAGCCAATATATTTTCTTTGTTATTCAAGCCGCAGGGCGGTAAGTTTCCTTTATAGGGGTTTCGGACAAGGCGGTTCTAATGGTGTACTTTTTGTTTTGATCTGACTCTGTTTTTAGGAGTTAGGGGTTTTTATATTTCTTAACATTGGACGTGATCGTCTCTTACTAGGTTGCTAGCTACCGCTGCAACCCGGATTGCTAGCTACCGCTGCAACCCGGATACTGTTCGTTATAACGAACTGTTTTCTTAGATGTATCTATTGGTACCAAAATTTCGTTCTTTAGAGTCTCGGTTACCATTGAGACAAGTAGCTATTACTATAGAGTTCATTACCATGTACTGTTTGATTGCTTCAAAATTCAAATATCTTTGAAAAGACTGCAGTATGAAACTACATCAAAAATGCAGTTTTTTGACAAAACTAATTCTACTTTAGAAACTATTTTATTTTTAATTACAAAAGTGACTAGATGTAGCAATTTCCTTTTAAATGAGCCATTATACAGCTCTCTATAATTTTCAAGCCAATATAGTTTCCTTGCTATTTAAGCCAAGGGACGGTAAGTTTGATACACGGAAGTTTTGGACAAGGCGGTTCTAATAGTGTACTAAATTTTGATCTGAATCTTTTTTCAGGAGCTATGGGTTACATTAGTTTTACTATGTGGTGTGATCGTCTCTTACTAGGTTGCTAGCTACCACTACAACCCGGATCTCTATGAAAAACTGTATTTTCATGTACAAGATTGATGGATGACATCATAATCTTAGGTCGTAAACATAAATGGCGTATAAGTAAATGCGGTATTATAATGTTAGATATAGTTACATCAGTACAGAATCGCTAAGGTTATTATGAATCCGGGTTGCAACGGTAGCTAGCAACCTAGTAAGAGACGATCATTTCGAATGCTAAGAAATATAGTAACCCATAACTTCTAAGGATAGAGTCAGGTCAAAAACGAATTACACTATTAGTGCCACCTTGTACAAAATCCCTGTATAGGAAGCTTACCGTCTCTTCACTTGATATTTATCATAAACTTCATTAATCAGATATTCCGTTATATCCTACATAGTCTAGTGGTTGGAATAGCTGACCCTCATACCGTTGGTTTGAGTTCGATTCCCGGTATGTGAAATATAAGAATTCCCTTTATTACTTCAGTTACTAGGGGCTAAAGTTTGTGCTTAAATGTAAGTTTTAAAAAAACTCATTTTAGCTACCGCCTAGCTAAAATAATGAAGAAACTATGAATGAACCACAGCAATTAAGTAGCAAAATCAGAAATAAATCATACTGAACCACAGAGAAGAAACTATTCAAAAGTTACTTTTTATAATATTTATAATAGACATTTCATTTAGTACAGGCTAGCGATCGTTCTATGTTATAAGATATATATAATTATGCTTTATAACAGTTAAGTTAATATGGACTAAAAATCGTTCTTTAATATATTTTACTTCTCGATGCGGCTGGTCGGTTGAATACCTTTGTTTTGCTCTCTCAATTATTACTTCTCGATACGCCTGGTCGGTTGAATACCTTTGTTTAGCTCTCTCAATTTTTACTTCTCGATGCGCCTGGTCGGTTGAATACCTTTGCTTTTCTCTTTTCAAGATACTATCTCTGTTGTTTGTGTAGTACTGTTTTTTCAAATTGCGTATAGCTTGCTTCGATCTAACCATTATTCTAATCAAGAATGAGAGAATTTACATCTGTGTCGTTCTTAAGTAGTAATTATGACGTCACGGCGTAATGATTTTATTGACGTCAAGGCGCAATGATATTATTTCATGACGTCATCAGAAACAACAATATAATTTCGTGTTTTACTATTCACGTCATAGCTCTAATATAAAGCTACGACATTCATTATTTATCTAGTAGAGTTTCAGACAAGGTAGTTCTAATGATGTACTTTTGTTTTGATCTTACTCTATTTTTAGGAGTTTTGTTATATTTCTTAGCATGGGACTGATCGTCTCTTACTAGGTTGCTAGCTACTGCTGCAGCCCAAATTCACATATATATTTATTTATGAGAGGCAGCCTGGCCGAGTGGTCCAAGACACTGGTGTTAGCCACCAGTCTCTTCGGAGGAGTGGATTCAAATCTCACCGCTGGTATACGATTATGTTTGAAAGACTGCAGTGTGAAAAGACATCAAAAATGCAGTTTTTGGTGGAAAAATTTATTCTCTTTTAGAAATAATTTATTTTAGTTACTCTAGATTTTTAACCCAATTAATTTCCTTTAAAATGAGCTATTGAACAACCCTCTAAGATGTTCCAGTGCCAAGCTATCTGTGGAAAAGAAAAAAAAAAAGAAAAGAGAAAAAAATATCCCGTTTGGGGAGAATAACGTGGTTAAAGTCAATTTTCTTGATTTTCATGCCAATATATTTCCCTTGCTGTTCAAGCCAAGGGACAGAAACTTTCTTATACAGGGGTTTCGGACAAGGCGGTTCTAATGGTGTACTTTTTGTTTTGATCTGACTCCTCTGTTAGGAACTATGGGTTTTTATATTTCTTAACATTGGACGTGATCGTCTCTTACTAGGTTGCTAGCTACCGCTGCAACCCGGAATTAAATAATCAAATATCTTTGAAAATATGAAAAGGCATCTAAAGGGCAGTTTTTTGGAAAAAGTAATTCTATTTTTAAATTTTTGTTTTTTTATTAAAAAAGGCACTACAACTTTTAATTTCTGTTCAAATAAGCCCTTTCACGAAATTCTAGGACCTCTTGGTCAATAAAATCACTCCTTGGGGAAAGAAAAAAGGGCAAATAAAAACGCATCCGTGATCCTTCTTCTGGCAAAAACTACAAAATTCCACATTTTTTCAGATAGGAGCTTGAAACCTCTATATTAAGGTTCTTTAATAGGCTGAATCTGAAGGTGTGATTTTCATTAAAATTCTATGACTTTTAGGGGCTGCTTTCCTCTTTTTTGAAAATAAGGCAAATTTTCTCAAGCTCGTAACTTTTGATGTTAATGAGTAAACGTCATGAAACTTATATATTTAAAATTAGCATAAAAATCATCTATTGATATTAAAATTCCGTTTTTCAGAGTTTCGGTTACTATTGAGACGAGTCACTCTTACTATACAGTTCGTTACCACGAACTGTTTGACATTGGACGTGATCGTCTCTTACTAGGCTGCTATCTACCACTGCAACCCGGATATCCCTTGAAACATACATACTCCCCATTCATAATGAACTATATTGATGCAATATATATGTCTTATTTTATCTTTTCGAAATATAACCGCGTATTAATATTGCATTCACTTATTACTTCATATATGGTCACTACCTATGATTATGACGAATGTTAATTTTACAACTTTAATTAGTGATGTCATAGTGCAAGTGGCTAGCACGATCGGCCATTAACCGAAAGGTTGGTAGTTCAAAGCCAACCGGGGACGATTTCTTTTAGTTTCTAATTCAGCTATCAATAAAACCATGATGCTGACGATACTTACAAATTTCCAATTTACAGTATCGATCCCTTATTTATGATCTCCTAATGATTGTCTTTTAATATAACTTCAGTTACTATGGACTATAGTTCCTTCTTTGCTGTAAAAATTTTTGTTGCTGATCTTTGGGAAAATTTTACTGTTTCGCCCAAATTTTCGTGAGGTTTTTAAAATTTATAGAGCAAGCATAAATAAAGTTATACATATGATTTTTTTTCGTTTTTCTTATGTATCAATCACAGGGATTGGGTATATGTACATTTATGGGTGTAAATACGCATGTTTGTGCAGATAAGTGCACACTGGAATTGAATTAAAGGATATTAGAGCTGGAAAGGGGTTAGAATACAAAAAAGTATAGTTTTAGGGCACTGTTTTTACTGCCCTTTTAGTACCCCCCTCTTTCTCTCTTCTCGCTTTCTCTCTCTCTCTCTCTCTCTTGATCTTTCTCTCTTTCTCTCTCTCTTTCTCTCTCTCTCTCTCTCTTTCTCTCTCTATCTCTGTCTCCCTTTCTTACTCTCTGAGCAAGGTCATGCAGTTGACTTTTTACCTCATTCTGTTATAGAGCAAGCATAAATAAAGTTATACAGATGACTTTTTTGTTTTTTTCATATATTAATAACAGAGATTGAGATTGTGTAATATCGCAAAAAGCGAAATTATCGTTTTTGGTGGTCATGATGGCAATGTAAAGAATGTCCAATTGGCCGGTGAAATATTGCACAAAGCTTTTGGTGTCTTTGTATGTTGCAAAACACGGTATATCAGCCTCATCCTAGCTAGAGTATACAGTGATTTTGCTATGCCTCTCTTGTTGATTAAGAATATTTTTACTGAAAAAGATAGAAAGTATACCAGGACAGTGTTTTTCCGATAGGCCAAAGTTTCTGCTGAGTGTACCACTATGGAGCAAGAAAAGACGACTCATCTCTTATAATGGGATTGTGGACCCTTTATCCGCAGGCTTTGGTTGACGCACACATTTTCTGAAGTGCTTTATTACCTTGTTTTCACTGTTCTCTTCACTGTTTTCTGTATTGAGTGAGTTGTTTTGCTCTCAATGATTTTTATGATTCTGTTGTGCTTTCTTATAATTGTTTCCTTGTTTTTGTCCTTTTTCTCTCTTTTTTTGCACTCTAATACGACCCTTTTATGTGTCTTTTTGGGAAATAAATGGGTTGTCATCATCATATAATTTGAAAAAAGTACAGTTTAACTATCTGTGAATAAAATCCACTAGCATTTGTTTATCACGAGTAAAGGCAATTTATAATGAGTTTAATTTAGGGTTAAAAAACGGATATCAAAGAGTCTTAATATGCTGGGGGAAAAGGGGGGGGGGAGCTCCTTGTCAAAAGAAATATATAAATAAAAGTTTTACAATCTATTTTGCAGGTTTCATGTACAATTAAAAATATTTAATATGGACATAAATTGAAGGCAAACACGAAAAAGGGCTGGCATCCACAGAATAATTATGCAAACTAAGACATATAGTTCAAAACAAGTTAAAAAAGACTGCATGTTGTTGAGCTATTTATCTTTTTAAAATTGTAAATATATTTGTAAATTTTTCCAATTGTAGGTTTATGTTCAGATACTCAGTGAAATTAATAAGCAGACCCTTCAAAAACTGAAAAATGTATGAAAGAATTTAAAAGATCCTCTTTGGCCAAAATTTAATATTCTTAAAAACAAGGCCGTATCCAGGAGGGGGGGGGGGTGAACACCCCTGAAATTTTTATCCGCCTGGCAAAAACGTAAAGAAAATGCACATAAAAAAATTGTTTTAAGTTTTTTGTAAAACCCCACCAAAAAGAACAGCTTCCTTCCTGAAAAGAAATCCCGGATACAGCCTTGCTTATATATTTTCTACGGCTTTTTATTCACAAATTTCGTGTAATTTTGATGGTCTAATTGTATAAATTAATTTTAATTAAAATTACAATTAAATTTACATTAATAATTTTAATAAAGTACAATTAAAATTAATTGGTCTAATTAATTTGATTTTGAAGTTGAACCTTTTCTAGTTTTGAGTTTTTTGGCAATGCACTTTGTCTCTGTTAATGCACCAAGTTGTATAACAACTATGTGATTATGCGCTAAGTCACTCGTGCAATTAAATTTTACCATCACGAAGTGGGCTTTTATCAAAGCACTTTTCTTTCACCAAAGCACTTTGTTTAGAAGGAGTTGTCGTACGAACTTCGAATAGGTCTCATTTGATATCAAAAAGTCTAGAGGCCTTTTAGAAGTAGAAAATGATTGGTGGGCAACCACCTCCCATCCCATGCTCCTTTTTTACCAAAGACATTTGAGAAAAGTTTTGAGATAGCCATTTGGATCAACATAGTATAAAGGTCGAATGCTAATGCCTTTGCGGATGACATGCTCCCCCCTACAGCTCTTGGGGAAAGGCTGTAAGATAGACAATTAACGTCACTAACGGGGGTTAAGTTAACCAGTTAATGGCACTGTGTTCTGCGTTTTCACTTTAATTTTCACTTTAATTCGATGTGTCTTTTTTTTATTCAGTGTAGACTCTAATACACTACTGAACCATCGCTGTCATTGGATTTTCAAGTTGAATACTTTGTCTGTTATCCTATTGTTAACTAAACCTATTTTGCATTTAGGGCTTATGTTCCCTGGTAGAAATTGAATTTTTGCGACAAGTCTACAGCTTTAACTGACAACAAAGGTACAAGATTCTTATATCTTTACTTAAATTAGCTTTAGATCTATCCATTCATTCAGCCAAAATTCTGATACTACCTACACTTTTCCTTAAAGAATTTTTCTAAATTTCCTAAATAAAGTAAAACGGTCGTTTTTTCAACAATTTCTAACCAATTCCTTATGTATTTTTTACCCTTTAAAAAAACACAAGCGAAGTTCCAAAATTTGATTCGTTTGATGAGTAAACTCACAAATGTTTTTGTACGTCATATATGGTTATTAGTACACAATCGGTGTTAGATATTACGTCACGTCACTTATTACTTCATATATGGTTAGGATTGCTTAAAAACTCAAATATCTTTGAAAAGACTTCAGTATGACAAAACACCAAAAATACAGTTTTTTTGTAAAAAGTGGTTCTATTTTTTTCAGTCTTTTGATTAAAAAGGCACTATAATTTTTAATTTCCGTTCAAGTAAGCCCTCTCGTAAGATTCTAGGACTTCTGGTTGGATACCATCACCCCTGGGAAAAAAGGCAAAAAAACAAATAAACACGCATCCGTGATCTTTCTTCTGGCAAACAATACAAAATTCCACAGTTTTGTAGATAAAACTTGAAACCTCTACAGTATGATTTTCCGATACGCTGAATCTGATGGTGCGACTTTCATTATGATTTTATGACTTTTAGGGGATGTTAAAGTCAATTTTCTTTATTTTCAAGCCAATATATTTTCCTTGTTCTAAAATTGTCAGGTATTGCTGTAGTTTGAATTAAAAAATTAGTATTATTGGTTAGACATCATAAATATTTTTGCAGTTTACATAATAACTTTAGCGATTTTGAACCAAGCACTAAAATAAAAAAAAATTGAATATTTTTCATTTGAAATATAGGACAACAATATAGAGATACGTACTTTACGGGTTAAGTCAAAAATGTTCGGTTCCAGGATACGATAATAGCTTTAAACTACGATAAAATAAAATTAAGGGCGTAAAAAAATGGAGTAGCGAGTCAATTGAAGCAAAAGGAAAACCAAACTAATTTTAAAATTTTCAGTTTTTTCTTCTGGTTTGAATTAAAAAAAGGAAATTATTGATCAGATACCATAAATATTTTTGCACTTTGCAGTTAAATAGAATTATTTTATTTAAAATTTTCAGGAATTATTCTAATTTCAGTTGACAAATGAGATTTTTTTCCAAGGAATCGAGCAGCTAACTAAGCCCAATATATGCAATGGTATGTTCTTCGAATGATCGTCTTTAAATGTATTTTCCTTGTTATAATAACTAACAAAAAATAAAACTAATTTAAAAATCTTCAGGTATTTTTCTAGTTTTAATTTAAAAAATTAAAATTATTGCTCAGACATTATGAATTTTTTTGAAGTTTACATAATAACTTTAGCAATCCTGAACTTGGAACTAAAATAAAATAAAATTATCATGTCGAGATATAAACGTGTATAAATATTGTATTTACTTATTAAGTCATATATGGTTATAACCTATATACGATTATAATGTCATTCATCAAGCTTGTACATGAAAATATAGTCTTTTTGACCAAATTGATTCTACTTTAAAAACTATTTTATTTTAATTACCAAAGTGATTAGATGTAGAAATTTCCTTTAAAATGAGCCATTATACAGCTCTCTATCATTTACCAGTGCCCATTTAGCTGAGTAGGAAAATCAAACGGAAAAAAAGATGCCGTATGTGGAGAATATCGTGGTTAAAGTCAATTTTCTTGATGTTCAAGCCAATATATTTTCTTTGTTATTCAAGTCAAGGGACGGTAAGTTTGCTCTATAGAGCTTTTGGACAAGGCGGTTCCAATAGTGTACTTTTTGTTTTGATCTGAATCTTTTTTCAGGAGTTGTGGGTTACTTTAGTTTTTACTATGGGGTGTGATCGTCTTTTACTGGGTTGCTAGATACCGCTGCAACCCGGATTCTTTACTGTGTTCCAGATCTATCTACAATCTTGAAACGGATATTCACATTAACTTTAAACTAGGCCTATTCTGTATATATTCGGTTTTTATGTGTTGCATCATCATGCATATGCTGATTTATTTTACCATTTCAGTTAGTACAGGCAAGAGTTCATTATTTATTATAAAACATAATAATAAATTTATATAAATATATACATAAACAATTATTGCTCTCTTATAAGGATAGTATAATGATATTTTACATTATTATGATGAACTGTGTCGACCCTTTATGTAATTTACTATAACTTATGCTTCTTATTGTTCTTTACTATAAAGCTATTCGGATTTATTTAAAATCAAATGTAACCTCGTATGACGTCATATATACCACATGCCTGTTTTTCTTTTCCCTGTTCTATCAAATACTATGAGACAGACTTTGGTCCTTGCTATAATTTTCAGGAATTATTCTTGTTTCAGCTGACAAAACCGATTTTTCGTTCAAACCTCCCAAAAACTACCGCATTTTATATTATACCCCTCTATATGTTTTTTTTATTGGTAGAAGTTCCTTTTAAAAATATTTCTAACGAATATTTATGTCGATACTATCGAATAATAATGAATGTCGATACCTTATGTGAAAAAAATTAAAAACAGAAAAAAGTCTATAGCTTTTTCTTATTTTATATGGTAAGAGATGAAAGTCAAAACGTCAGGCAGCTAACTACCATTCAAAAGATGATTTTATAATCTTAACTTTTAGTTACTATGTGCTGTGTTTTTTTTCTTTACTAGGTTTTCAGCTGTATCTGATGAAACTAGCATAGGCTCCATTTATAATGAACTTTATCGGTCCTTTATTTTATTTATTTTTTATTTCTTTAATTTTTTTAACCCGTCACTACAAAAAGCAAAAAAACGGAGTACAACATGATAATAAAAAAAAAGAAAAGAGAAAAATAAAAATACAGAACAAGTACTTAAAAGCACTACATCGACACTACTGCCGCAGGAGGGACGACCAATCGTGCGATAGCCTTGCGTTAAAATTGTCAATCTGTTTTCTAACGGCCTGACATGGTTCTGTAACATTATAATGAAGGCTAATATATGAGTTACGCGTCCATAAAGGTAATCTCAACAGATACTTTGCATAACGAAAGTAGTAGGACCGAATTTGCTTAATGTCAGATTTCTGGAGCATTCTCCAGAAAGGTGCAATATATAGAATATGTGGCAGCGCAGTTGCGTCATACAACCTAGCTAAAATCATGCGATTAAAACGGAGTTTGTTTGCCACAATGTTGCCATATGACGCCGAAATTCACTTTTGCATGTGGCTAACTATGAGCGAGCGGGTAGCCCGCACGGAAGTTCCTACAGGGAGGCCCAAATAAATTAACGAAGTCACAGGCTTAACGGTAATATCACCAAGTCTAACAGATACATCAGTCGAATCATTCCAATTAAAAAGAACAATCTAAGACTTAGCTGCATTGAAACTAAGACCAATTTTCCGGTATTCATCATTTAACATTTTAAAATTCTCCTCGAGGCACGCAATGGTCCGACAAGGCATAAACACGTCATCGGTATAACAAACTAGACTTAGATTCAAACCGCGAACTATGCATGAACGTTCAATTTGCGATTGTGGCTCTATTATTGCATTATGAAAAAATCAGGTGAAACAATAGATCCCTGTCTCACTCCCTTATAAACCGGTAAAACAACATAAATATCACTCAGACCAGGAATATAAATACGGACCACGAGATTACCCTATAAATCACGATACGCTCCTATCACCGTAGGGATGACCCCCCTCTTATATACCAAATACAAAATATATTCGTGGACGAGCGAATCAAATGCACGATGCACATCGTGGCTACCAAGAACTAGAGATTCACTAGCTGCATCAGCATCCAAAAGTAGAGCACATAGAGCTGACAGGACATGACCACACCCTAGTCCCTTCTGAAAGCCAAACTGCCCCGAAGGAACGTAACATTTTGACCGAATTTCTTCGCATGTTAGCAACTCAAATAACTTACAAAAAACATTCGACACAGTAATGGGTCTATACGAACTGCAAAGGTGGGGAGGCTTACCTCGCTTTAACACGGGGATCAGTTTACCTTCGCCAAAAGATTTTGGCACTATTCCAGAGGAGAATATCATTTGGTACAGTAAGCTCAGGTGGTCAATCAGAAGATCACTACTAAAATCAAGAGCAGCACCGCAAGATACAATCAGTACCCTTACTGAATTTCTTTTTCAACTTCATTATAGCAGAGATAACATACTTCGTGTCACGACAAAATCACTATTTGCGTGGCACTGTAAGCTGTAGTTAAGCTTTTCAGCATGTTCTGCACTAAGATTGGAGGGGGGAGGCGCAAACTCTCGGCAGTAATAGACTTCCCAGAAATCTTCACGAGGAACAGAATGCGGCGTAGCATAACGTTTGGGTCGCAGGGCATTTTTCCACAGGGCACTAGTATTTTGGTTCACGTTTTCAGAAAAATGGGTTATGCAATCGCACCTGTGCTTGTTTAGAGCTCTGGAAAATACACGGTTTGTGTGTTTCCGGACACAGTTAACCCAGCCTGTTCGTGGTCTGTCACAATCAAGCCAGACTTGGAACCAAAACTTAGATTTCTGACACACAGACTTCAGTTCGGAGTTCCGGGCCCAACCTTGAATTCGCATTCCACGCCTGATTTTCACTGTCGGCTCAGCAGCTTTTATGCCACATTTAATGGCTTGGCAAATAAGAGCACAATAAATGTCCATAAGCACACGAGCATCATCACGGGAAATATCTGCAGATTTTTGTAAAAGAATCAAAGGGATCTTGATCTTACGAAGGATTGTATCACAGACCGATCGGAAAGATGATGCGTCTGTCTTTTCCCACTCTTCTTTGACAAACCAGACTGGAATCTTGGCTGTCGGGGCAGCAGCAGAAATTATTACTTTGACAGTTATCGGAAAATGGTAAGAAGTGTATGTTGAAGACAAGACTTTCACTTGGCTTTGAGACAGATTTCCCGATGCTAAAACGTAATCGATGTTGGTAGTGGCCCCCGTATGATGACGATAAGATGCGTCACGGTTTTTCATTAGAACTTCTAGATCACTGGTAAGCTGAAGGATAAGATTTGATTGAGTTGAGGTCAAGTTACGTAAGTCACAATTAAAATCAGCAATCAGGAGCTTTTCGGGCATAGCATTGCGGGTAACACATTTTGCAAGACGTTTGGCCGCAAGAGCAAAACATTTTTCGGATTTTTCGGACTTGTAATCTGTCGGAAGGTATCAGATTCGCAATTTGAATAGCGTAATGATTGGCTGAGGTCTCCACGAGGACACTGGGAATTGCTTTGCGAACTAGGGTAGCAATGCCGCCAGCGGGTCTGCCGTGGCTTAGAAGACGTTTGGCTGGCAAAAATATAATACATGGGAATCAGGGAATTCAAGGAGCTCCTTATTGCACTCAATTAGGAAGTGTTCTTGCATGCACAACACGCCGTGATTCCTCAAGAACTCTTCAATTACACGGTGCTTATTAAGAGCATCGCCATGCATATTCCAGGAAATGACGCTAATTTCCATGGTTAGGCTTCTCTGCAATCACTTTTTGGTTTTCAGGGCATCTTACGTGATAGCAGGTGTGAGACGACGAATCACAAGCTACACAACGCATCGGCTTTGTACAGGGGTTGTCCTTTGATGAAACATGTTCGGGACTCGCGCATCGGCCACAGACAGCTTAATTTGTACGCGAAGCGACTTTATGCCCATTTTTATGGCACTTGTAACACTTGAGAGGCAAAAAATGAAGTTTTTCACATTTAGTCGCTCTATTCCAACCATTGACGGGCTTTTGACGGCAAGTTTGAGGTCAACTGCGGTTTCGAAATAGAGTTTAAATACCTGTGCAGAACCACAACGTTTGACCTCAATTAGGCCCATGGAGAGGGCCTTCAATTCCTCCTCTGTAACATCCCGAGGAACTTGCGTAACGATACCTATGTATGATGGGGCCTTTGCATGGGCTTCTAAGTTCGAACCAGCCTTTGCTATTTTTTCGGCTATGCGAGTGGCGGCGTTTTTGTTCTTAACAAGTAGCTTAGTTTCAGTTTTAAAACGCTTCAGTTCAACAACTTCATCACAGTCATTTTCGCACAATTGGGTAATAAACTCCTTGCGGGATTCGGGGAGTTTTCAATTCATGTGGAAAGGTTTTTATTACTGCTGCAGCATAGGACAACGGTTGGGGAGGGGGGACGGAGGTTTTTGAAGTCTGGGTAAGTAGTTGACTGAAATTTTGTTGGCTTTGCGATTCTATAAATCCGTCTACCTTTCTGCACATCTCATTGACACGGGTAATTACGACTGCACTGATTTCGTCTGCAGTTGTAGGAACTTCTTGTGGGTCCTTTATTACAAACTTTGGAAGCTTACATTTCTGATCTTTCACCGCCGAGACCATTGTACGACATAGTTCTTTAACGTTATCTTCGTCTTTGACTTTCATAGACAACCGCTCGGTAGCGCAAGTGATTTCGTGCAGCAAAACTCGGGCTTCATTTATCCTTTCCTTGTCATAGAACTTAACTACGGAGTCTATTATTTGCGATAGCTTATTGCCATTATTCAGCGAACGGAAAAGAAAGTTCAGCAGTGGCAAATAAACAAATTTCTCACTCATAGTTTATCCGTAATTCGTAAGGCAAAACGCTATCAAATATCATTTAACAGTTAGCAGGTAAACAGAAGCCGGAGACGGTCCAATTTCGTTATGAAATAAATGTTCAGGTATCAAAAAGGTTATTTCACTGAGATGCTCACCGTTTGAATACTAAACGAATACAATGCGAAAGTATAATCTTTCCTGAAAAACAACTTCACCACTAGAGAGGACCCTATAACTACAAGGGGGAGTCCATATATGGGCATAGAGTCCCCAGGGAGAACACCTGTGCTGTCAGTCCGACGGGGCACCATATATGGGCATGGAATCCCCAGGGAGAACACGTTTCCGAGAAATTGGTGTTCATCCAGGAGAATTGTTTCCGGGCGAAGTTTATTAAGGTCTGACAGATGATTTCAAGGTTGATTAATGTCTTTCGAGTTCGTCCAGGAGAATTTAATTCCGGGCGAAGTTTATTAATGTCTGACGGATGATGTCAAGGTTGATTGATTTGTCACGAAAGGGGAATTATCTCTGGGCGAATGTTTTGATCTTAGAGATGAAGAGATTAACGCGGGAAAGGGTTTCATAGGAATTTCAAATGTGACAGCGCAGGGATGTCGAAAAAAAAGGAACACGCAGAAATTACGTTTAGGGGTTATTTGGGTGAAACCGTTTTAGACATTTTAGGGAATTATTTGGGCGAAACAGTTAGAGACATTTTAAAAAATGATTTTAGAAGAGGATTTAGAAGAGGATTTGAGGGTGAAACTCTGTGGTCGTTATAATACACAAGTTCCATTTGAACAGTGTCGTGATGTCCCCTACCCCAACCCCAAAGGGCTCCGATCCCCCTACCCCAACCCTGAAGGAAGCCCCCGGTCCCCGAAGGTCCCTCGGGCTCCCAAAGGACCACCATGCCCCCAAGGGCCCCTCGGACCCCCAAAAGCCTCCCCGGACCCCAAAGAGTCCCCTCCCCATTTTTAAATACTTTTTTTAAGGCTTTATTATATCTTTTCAGAACAAGTTATTTTCTTAATGTACCTCCTAAACCCATTTACAAATTGAAGTACCCATCCTTTTTGCACACAACTTTACTTTACAGCTTTTTTGAATGCTCCAATACCAAGAAATACATTTCAAAAGGCATTTCAGAACAAGTTTTTTTTCTTAGTGACCATCCTAAACCCATTTTACAAATTAAAGTACCCATCCTTTTCACCCACAACTTTACTTTACAGCTTTTTGAATGCTCCAACACAAAGCAATACTTTTCAAAGGGCATTTCAGAACAAGTTCTTTTCTTAATGTCCTTCCTAAACCCATTTTACAAGTTGAAGTACCCATCCTTTTCACCCACAACTTTACTTTAAAGCTTTTTTGAATGCTCCAACACCAAGCAATACTTTTCAAAAGGCATTTCAGAACAATTTATTTTCTTAGTGTCCTTCCTAAACCCATTTTACAAGTTGAAGTACCCATCCTTTTCACCCACAACTTTACTATACTGCCTTTTTGAATGCTCCAACACCAAGCAATACTTTTCAAAGGGCATTTCAGAACAAGTTCTTTTCATAATGTCCATCCTAAACCCATTTTCACAAGTTGAAGTACCTATCCTTTTCACCCACAAATTTACTTTACAGCTTTTTGAGTGCCCCAACACCAAGCAATACTTTTCAAATGGCATTTCACAATAAGTATTTTTTTTAATGTACCTCCTAAACCTATTTTACAAATTGAAGAACCCATCCATTTCACCCACAACTTTACTTTACAGCTTTTTAATGCTCCAAAACCAAGCAATACTTTCAAAGAGCATTTCAGAACAAGTTATTTTCTTAATGTCCTTCCTAAACCCATTTTACAAGTTGAAGTTCCCATCCTTTTCACCCAAAACTTTACTTTACAGCTTTTCGAATGCCCCAACACC